>CAWZYM010000458.1:0-23771 GCA_963966185.1 Rhabditoides inermis | reverse complement strand
ACGACTATGGCGCAGTAAACTGTGATTTAGCGTTGGTGGACTGGCATCAAGTATTCAGAGACTGCGCTGACATCGATTCTAAATATTCTGCTTTCTGCCATGTGTTGGAAGATGCGCTACAGTTTCGTATACCTACTCGCACAGTGCACTCTGACAATACCCCACGTTTCCCACATTGGTTATCTCGATTGAAAAAGAGGGTCAAGAGGCTGCATGCGAAAAAAAAGTTCACTAAACTTGAGCAGGATCGAGCAAACTACACACGTTTATTGAAGGAATATAGAGTGAGTCTATCCACGTGTATCAAGGAAAGAGAAGCTCATATTCTCAAGTCCAGCTCTCCGGCTCGCTATTGGAACTATATCAAGTCTAAACTTTCACCTACTGATCCTATTCCTGATATGCGAGATCAATTCAATTCAATCAATTCAACATTTATCCGGTATCGCATTATGTGATCATAACTCAAAACATCAATCATTCACAGAGTAGCGCCGGGAAGCAAAATTCTTCCATCTTGTCGCATCAGCGTCCGCGGCCACACTCTTCCATTCCTCCTCGAGGGTCCTCCTATTGGTCTGGATCGTCTTCTTGAATTCGTCGCTCCACTGTAGATGGGGGCGACCGGCCTTGCCTTTCCTTGGCGGGTTCCAATCGATCACGCGTCGCGTCCATCGGTCGTCGTTGCAAGTCATGATGTGGCGGGCGAACCTCCACTTCCTTGATCTCGCCTCGCACAGCACGTCTCGTAAACCCGTCAATCGTCGTATATCCTTGCACGGCACTTTGTCCAGCAGAGTCAACCCGAGCATCTTTCGTTCCATTCGTCGTTGGACAGTTCTCAGCTTCTGCAGGTCTTCTCTCCTTGAACTCCATGTCTCGGCAGCGTAGGTGAGTGCGGGAAGAACTGCCATCCGAAATACTTTCCTCCGCAGTCGCATCGGCGCACTCTTCACCGTCAGGAACTGGCTATGGCGGAAGAAAGCGCCCCAGCCAGCCTGTATCCTCCTTGTCACCTCCACTCGGTCGTCAGCCAGAAAACTAAGAGAGCGGCCCAGGTAGACGAATTTGTCCACGTACTCCACTTCTCCTCCGTCCAGTCTAATGCTCTTCTTCGGTCCGTTGCTCATGACCACCGTCTTCTTCCTGTTCACGTACAGCCCGTAGTCGCTGCTTTTCTCCGCGAGTTCCTCCAGCGGTTATGCGAGATAGTAATGACAATATAATAGCAGAAGATACTGAACGTGCTTCACACTTCAATAAGTTCTTTGTATCGGTGTTTTCGAGAGATGATAACAGACCATTTAATCTAAAAGATTTCCCTGGTGTTAAGTCGATAGGAGAGATAGATTTTAGTCCTCATGTGGTGTATGAATATTTGAAACGAACGAACAGAAAACTATCTTGTGGACTTGATAACATACCGTCACTTGTGTTACAATCTCTGGCTACTGTCATCGCTTTACCTCTATCAATTATATTCGAAGAATGCTATCAATGTGGTGTGATTCCTAATATTTGGAGGAAAGGCATTGTGGTACCAGTATATAAATCCGGTGACAAAACTCGGTTCACGAACTATCGCCCGATTACTCTCACGTGTTGTATCAGTCGAGTGTTTGAAAGGATCATTTGTTACGCTATTCGTTCCCATCTTTGGCAATATAATATAGTAAGTAAATTTCAACATGGTTTCTTAAATGGTCGTGGAACAGTAACTCAAATGGTAGATTATGTAAGCTATTTAGTAGAACATTTGGGCAACAATAGTGGTGTAGACACTATATATTTAGATATAAAGAAAGCGTTTGATAGTGTGGTGCATAGGAGAGTTAGAAGTGTGCCGTTCCTATGGCATTGATGGTAAACTCTTGAATTGGCTTTCTTTATTTTTAACTGATAGGACACAGTCAGTCAAAATCGGACAATCTTACTCGAGCTGGGAGAATGTTTTGAGTGGAGTACCACAAGGATCAGTCCTAGGACCCCTTCTATTCTTGATTTATGTAAATTGTATTGGTGAAGTGGTGAAGCACTGTAGGTATTTTCTGTATGCTGATGATATGAAATTGTCAATATCTCAGAATCGACCGAACTTCCATGATTGTCTTGAATCCGATTTTAATGAAGTATATAAGTCGGGTTCAATTGATTTTTTCGCAAAGTTATAGAGAACTTTGAAACTGGCAACTAATGCGACTGAAATCGCAAAACTGTCTATGTTAGATATTTAACAACTTATGATGCAAAATCGCTCTTGAAATTCTGTGAATGAATTGTAAAATAGTTCAAAAATGAAACGAACTATTAATTTCCAAGTGTTCTGTAAAATAGGCCCATGGACAACTTTGCAGAAGTGCAGCGAGAACTCATCTGCAGAATCGGCCCTGGGCCGATTTTGCAGACGAAATTCAGACAGTCTGTAAAATCAGCCCAGGGCCGATTTTACAGACGAATCGCAGACAAAGAGGGCAGAACCATCTGCATTATCGGCCCTCGGCCGATTTTGCAGACAGACCTGATAGCTTGTCTTGGCAAAATATTCGCCGAGCGCGGGACTCGATCCCAAGAAGCGAGCGCGCAGATTGCACAACGATACCACTAGGCCATCCACGCTTGCGCTGCTCTCTCTCAAAGACGGGAGACAATGCGCTGCGTTCAAAGAGACGAGACTTGATGATGCTTACTTTGTGAATGTAATTGTTTCGAAACCAAGGAACTAATCTTTTGGAAACATAGCATTTGATATTTGATTGTTCACTCTCACACAATTAGCAGTAGCTGTCACAATACTTTTTTGAGGTGCGCGCTGTCGACTATTAGTTAATGCAGCTCGCAACATGTGCCATCGTAGTGTAGTGGTGTAGCACCGCGAACATTGATCTTATCTCGCGAGTTCGAACCTCGCGCTCGGCGAATGTTTTGCCAAGACAAACTATCAGGTCTGTCTGCAAAATCGGCCGAGGGCCGATAATGCAGATGGTTCTGCCCTCTTTGTCTGCGATTCGTCTGTAAAATCGGCCCTGGGCTGATTTTACAGACTGTCTGAATTTCGTCTGCAAAATCGGCCCAGGGCCGATTGTGCAGATGAGTTCTCGCTGCACTTCTGCAAAATTGTTCATGGGCTGTCCATGGGCCTATTTTACAATGCGAAGACAGAATGTTTTGGATTTTCAGAAACTTTTACTATTTGAAAATGTGATTTGCATTTTTTTAATGATGATATGAATTTGCAAACTTTAGTCGCAATATTTACTTATTTCATAGTTTTCCATATTATTGCGAAAAAGACAATTGAGCTCGACTTATATGCGTGGTTATCTGAGCGACAGCTAGCGCTATCTGCTGCCAAGTGCACAGTTGTTCATTTCGGAAAGAAACCTATCAAGTCGGTTTATAAATGTGGTGATGTAACTCTCTCGTGCTCTGATTCTGTGAAGGATTTGGGTGTTATTCTAACATCTACTCTCGACCCATCAGAACATATCCGGAAGGCTATCCAAAAAGTCTCTTCCAAAATTGGAGCACTGAGAGCAAATTTCCATGTAAATGAGCAACTTTACTTAAATTTCTACAAAACTAAAATAAGACCGGCACTAGAATATGGTTCAGAAGTTCTTTGTTTGATTAACAAAGGCCATATAAATGATCTAGAAGCAGTTCAGCGAAAGCTCACCCGTTACATAGCCCCTAAACTAGATTACGAAAGCAGACTAAAGCGATATAATTTAGATACTCTATGGTTACGACGGGTTAAGTGTGATATTCGATTTGTACATAGATACATTTATGGTTATTTCAACTCGGAATGTCCATTCGCTCTCGTCCCGGTTGGTTCTAGAATGAGTACATTGCGAAATCATGGTTTGAAACTCAAGAACACAGCCCCTCACCTCGCACTACGATAGGCCAAAGTTTCATATTATATAGAGCTGTCCAGTATTGGAATGATTTGGATAGAAGCGTGGTCACCTGTTTATCTAAGAAAGAATTTGGAGTCGCAATTGATCATTTCTTCAGTACCATCGAAAAAAGGTTTCAAGACCCCACACGTTTGTAATAATCTGTTAATGTGATAGAAGCTCCAGGGTGGTTTGACTTGATTGGGTGATTCTAATGATGAGGCGCTTGCCTCCTCACTCATTTCAGTTGTCGTCGCGAGAGTGCCTGTGGAGGAAGTACACTTCTGTCAAACACGTCAAGGTGTCTGGAGGTGGCTTCCGCAGTATTCGCTTTGCCTCACTGGGAAGGAAACCGATTGATGTTGGACACTCGTTCATCATAACTTTTGTTGTCTTTCCAATGTTGTCATTGCGATTCTGTTTCTATGGATAAATATATTATATTATTATTATACTCGAACAAAAGGGCGGCCTTTCTAATAGTTTCGGTCAGGAATTTTTTTCAGGTCTCTGGATGAAACTTTCAATAATGACACCTCTTATACGTACAAGGAAAGTGTCTCAGGCCCTCCGATCAAAATTGAACAACATGTGACTCAATCTTAGGGCCTCGTGAGCAATGTTGTCTATGAACCTTTTTTACTGCGAAGCACGTTGAAGTATCGTAATTCTCATCTGTGAAAGATTTGCATACAACACTATTTTCGAAAACCAGACATGATGGTTATGTTGAATAACTATTATTTTGTTGTGCATATAATGTAACCAAGTTCATTTATTTCGAATCGCACAATCGAATCGTATCCCAGCACATAAATATCTCTCTGTACAAACAGTCTCATAGAGACAACGTTCACTCATTCTTCTCCTGCGGTTGTTGTTGCTCCTTCTCTTCCTCCTTCTTCTCAGTGTTCTTCTTGTACCTTCCAAAGTACGCCGCGGCTCTGGCATACGGCGAGTATCCGGGAACAAACTGCTGACGAGGCAGGGAGCACGGCGGGTGCGCACACTCGTACTGTGGCTGCACATAGGTCTCTCTCACATAGGTGGCAGGCCGCGGAAGAGCTCGCGGCTGAGGCACGGGAGCCGAGCCGTACACGTGCGCGGGGTAGTGGGGCTCAGGCAGCGGTATCGGCATGGGAGCCGGGGCGAACGAGGAGTAACTAGGGTAAGGACGGAAGATGGGGGCGGGAAGCGGCGGCATAGGTGCATACAGCGATCCGCCACACGGGGGATTGGCACAGATGGGCAGGCGGGGGAGAGGAGGAAGATGGATGGCCGGCTGAGGTGCGGGCTGGTAGACAGGAGGAGCAGAGCAAGGAGGGTGCGCGCATCCGAACGACGGTCGATAGACCGGGGGGTAGGCGGCGGGGAGCGGAGGTGGCGCGTCGTACAAAGGCCGCATCGGCGAGAAGAAACGCGAGTAGTAGGGCAGTTGAGCCTGCGTTAGGCTTACACTCAGCGCCAAACTGAAACAAAATTAAAGTAAGGGTTTAATGGGATAGAAGTTTTAAAAGGATATTGGACTCACACTATGACCGACGACACACTCATATCGAGAGAAGACTAGGCATGCGCATCCTGAGTCATTCGTTCCTTATATACCTGCCAGAGGAGGCCCTCCCCTGAGGTCCTCAGAGGAGGCGCTTCCCGCCCGGAACCAGTCCTTGACACTATCACCACGGGGTGAGAGATCGTGGATAGAGCACGCGTTGAGAGGAGGGGCGAGCGCATGTCCGCGGGATGAAACCATTGTTTGCTCTCGCATACGCGGCAGATTAGCTTTTCAAAGACTACTCAGACGCAATTAGCACTTCCGCCGAAACACTTGTCTCTGATCTCCGAACTCCGAACTTGATTCTCTCGTTTAGAAGTTCTTCTTTATCAGTCTGAAATAAAACTTATTTTCTAACCGTTCACTAAGTTATCGAATAAATTGATCAGTTGTGAATTTTTTGTGTCGTTTGTGTACTGATATGCTGTCACATGACGCTGTTCTCTCTCGCGACAGAGAGTGCGCAACACGGCAGTGGAGTGTGCGGTCTCTTCAAAACACGGCTATCCTCTCCAGGGCAAGCACTGCTCTCACCCCCGCCGGCCCTCACCGCTCTTTAGTCTTTCCGGCAATTAACACAAAACCAGACAAGCACACTAAAATAGCCGTGAACGGGACAAGTGCTCTGCGCCTTCTTACCCCGACAAGAAGTGTGGGTGTGCGCGAAAGAGCACTCTCTCGCCCGCAAAGCCCCTGCCATGTGTGGTCCAAGCGGTCTTGTGGTGAAATGAGGCGAATCCGCTTTTCTCTCCCGTTCCATATCTCGCCGAGTCACCCCGGCTGACCACTGAATGGACGTTTGATTGGCACTGACTATGTGTGCGGACGAGTCGAATAGAAAAAAACGACGACGTCCCTCCCGAGAGCGCCTAATTAATTTCTGGGTGTGGCGATACAACTCGCCAGTCAGTGTACACAAAGTGTGCAAACTGCAATGCGATTACTTCCATGGCTATTGCTTTTCACGCCAACATCGCAGACAAGGCGGTAGGCATCTTTATTCATCTATCTCCAATGTTCGGTCAGTTCGGTGTGTTCAGAGCTTCCGAGAATGATGTGCGAGTGTGGGATCTACTCCAATCAACGAGATCTAACTCCAGCTGTATTGCTATGCATGCCAGTGCTCCCGGATTGCACCTGGTAAAACGACGACGAGTATATGAATATAGAGAGGAACACTAGTTTTAGATCTGCTGTTCAACTGCAACTCCACTGATACCCTCTTGTGAATATGCTTCCCTCTGTTCGGCCGAGTGTCGATGTCATCTCAAAATCAACGACCAACTGCAATGCGACGAAGACATTGAAGACGTAATAATGAATCCATACTTTGAGGAAGTAGACGAGTTTTTCTAGTTTTCGTGGCGCGACCACAGCGCGTCCAGATCGGGAGTGCCGTGCTCGAATCCCTCTCTACCCTTCAACTGGCAAGACACGAATGGAGTGGATGCAAATGATGAAGATGCTGTTCCTTATACGGTGGAAGTAGACGGATGGAATCACAAGTGGGACAATTTTATTCAGTGAGGAAAACAGAAGATTTCACAGCTCAACGTTTCCGCTTCTGCATTCGCTAACCCGCTACTCTGCTGCCAACATTACTTCTCTCCACCTGCTCTCTCTCGCACCGTCCTCTGCCGGCATCGACCTACGCGCTCTGCCCTCCCTGCACGAGCTGACACTGTCCTCGCCACGTGCTAGATGGACGCTCAAGGCCAGTCACTCTCCAACACAGCCTCACCCGCGCTGTTCAGATCGGCTCCCATCTGTGGGACAGTGTGCACGCGGCGCGCGGCCTCCGCCATCTCACCCTCAGCAATGTCGACGTGCAGTGGGACGAGTTCCAGGCGAGAGTCAAGGAGTGTCGTAGATACACTCTGTTACAGGTGGCACAGTTCGTGGACTCGCTGGAGACGCTACGTGTGGAGAACTCGTCTCTCACCCGCATGCCGCAGTGGTTCGCCAGGGCACGCATTCATACTGTCGCTGTGCACGGTGAGGAGAGAGAGAGAGAGAGAAAGAAAGAGAGAGAGAGAGAGAGAGAGAGAGAGAGAGAGAGATGCATTCAGACACGTCTCTCGTGTCGGTGTCATCAGTGTCCCAGCTGCGTGGTGTGCATTCGGTGCGGCTGTCTCGCAACCGCATCGCGTCTCTCGACCGAGACGTCTTCGCTTCGCCCACACTCAGACACCTCGACCTCAGCCACAATCAGGTTGCAATCACGCAACCGTCATTATCATGCTCCTATCGTCTTCAGATTTCGTCGTTCGGTGCGCACACGTTCTCGCAGTGCGTGGATCTGCGGGTGCTGGATCTGTCCAGCAACCCTCTCTCGATTTTGCCGGACAGAGCATTCCACACCCTACACCAGCTGAGATGGCTCCGACTGGATGGAACCGGTATCAAGGTGCGCAGACAGAGTATGAACAAGCAGGATGACATGACATGCACAGAGTCTGTCAGCTGAGCAGCTTCTCGGTCTGCACTCTCTGCGCACTCTCTCCATCTCACGCACTCCCCTCCACACTGTCGCCCCTTTCGCCTTCCTTCCACTCAAGGTACTCGTGGCACCCATAATCTTTTAATTGTTTTCCATTGTTTTGTGTCAGTCTCTGCGTTCTCTCGAGATGGAGCGCTGCAATCTGACGCAGCTTCCCGCAGCGCTCACACAAAACTGCCAGCTACAGAGGTAGTGCATTCATGTGATTCCATTTCCTTGTGACAATGTTTCAGTGTGAACGTGGCTCACAACCTGTTGCACCGCGCGTCGTCTCTTCCCTCGGAGGTCCTCGCCCTTCTCTCCGGACTCTCACAGTTGCGCATCGAGGGAAACCCTATCAAAGTTGGTTAGAAAAAACAAATATAAGCGTAGTTGTTATTATCCCACTCGGAATTACAATTTACAATCATGAGGTGAATCTGATCGGGTTTTTCATAGACTTTGTCCGTTTTAGGAGTTTCCCCCGTCTCTTCTGCTGCTGGACACGCACAATGTGCGACTGATCAGACAGATGGTGCACACACTGACCTCGCTGCCAGTATGGTCGAGGGACGCGTGCAGCGGGTACTACTGGAACATGCATCTCAGGTGGGGCACCAATCAGAGACAGAAACACGCTTCGGTTCAGCAACTCGTCGCTATCGCTGCGCCAGCTGGTTTCCATGTGGTCGGCTGCTCGCATGGCTAGGGAGGGCCTCTCACACTGTCGGGACAGATACGAACAGATGGTCAACCAACTGCACATCTACAGAGACCTGGAGAGGAACAGCGGTGGGATAGCTGTTGCTTGGGTGACCGTGTTTGTGTAGGTTGCAGTGTGACGCGTCGGCTGCGTTCGGCAGTGGAGATGAACAGACAGAGGGAGTGTCCCTCGCCTCCCCCTCCCCCAGCCAAGCAGCGGCCTCCCTCCAAGCACAAGCTCGTGTCGCTGTGCGAGGCGGGTCACGCCAGGAGTGCATCCATCCTCAAGCTCTCCCTCTTAGCCAACATCGTCCTCCTCGCCACTGTCGCTATCTTCTCCTGCTCCTGCATCTGCCATCGCAGGAGGAAGGACTACGAACAAGTGCCCGGCGATCTCTCAACAACACCTCAAACTATGTAACACACGCGTGTCGATTAAACGTATTTATTATGCAAAGAGCGTGTTTAGTAGCTGCTGCGTGGCTGGGAGGAGCGGGCGGTCTTGCTGTGTTCGTCGGGCAGCTCCGGCGGCGGCGCGGGCGACTGACAGTGCGCGTACGAGGGAGCGACAGCCGGACTGCAAACCGCTTTCTCCTTCTGGCTGTCCTCTGCCTTTTCCGATCGACCTGCAGAGAGGGAGGGGTGGGTGGAGAAGGGGAGCTCGCACCGCAGAAGACGGCGATCGCAGCGGCAGACAGCACGAGGGTGAGGAGAAGAGTGAGACAGCCACACAAGATGAGCGCTGCCAGCTGACCCTTCTCGTGACCACCCCTGAACCGATCTCAAATAATCAACAATGTGGAAAATAGATGAGCACGGAGAAAGAGGGAGCTAGAGATTGGAGAGGGATGGAGAGGGATAGCGATAGGGACAGAGAGATAGAGAGAGAGAGAGAGAGAGAGAGAGAGAGAGAGAGAGAGAGAGAGGGAGAGAAGGGGGGGAAGAGAGAGAGAGACTCACAATGCGCACTCCTTGCACGACTCCAGCGTGCAAACCTGAAATATGCGTAAGATGAAGGAGGACAAAAAAGATCTACCTTTGTTTGTTTCATTGGCAGACGACCGTTTGTTACAGGTCGAGAGAGGGAATGATGTGAGCGAGAAGAGGAGAGCGATGTCCGATGTTGGTAGATGTAAAATGACAAGGTTCACGGATCATTGTGCTGCGTGATGGACATGGAGTTGGCTGGCGAGCCGCTACACGTCGCCATACTCATCGTTCGTCTTCCTCCTCCACCCTCTTCTATTCTCGCAGGGCGTGGGCTCTCTGCTCGGCTGGCGACTGCTGGAGAACTTCATCGCCCTTCTCGTCTTCCGCCGATGGCCGCGGTTCTTCTTCCAGCTGAATCACAGCGGCTGCGACGAGTCCAAAGCCAGTCGGAATCGATATAAACTATTTGAATCGAAAATGTTCAGGGATTCTCTCCGCACAAGCAGTTCCGTGCTTGTAACGAGGCGACTTCCCTTGTGCACGCAGTAGTTTCTGGGATGTGGGCGGCTTCCTTTCTAGGCGCCCACTTCTCGCAGTACGTGCTGGAATGCTGCTCTTTCAAGACATCTGCGGGATTCCATCTGGTGAGAGTGGAGAAGAAGGAGAAGGGAAGGATAGAATGTGTAGATGTACATGGTGTGCGGCTATCTTGTGCATGACTTGCTCGATCTGCTCATCAATGAGTTCTCGTCGCGTACCGTCGAGCTCTTCTTCCACCACGTCATTGTCTGGTGTGGATGCGCGGCCAGTGTGGTGAGGTTTCTGAACACATTCACGATTGTCACATTTCAGCACGCGAACGACTATCAACCATTCGTTCTGGTTGGTCTTCTCATGGAGATCAATTCAGTCACACTCCACGCACGTTCACTCTGCAATATGTGAGCAAACGTCGATGTATCGATTAATTGTTTTTGCAGGTACCAAGTGGGGAGGAAGACGGCTCTGTACACGAGTATTATAGTGGCGAACATTGTGACTTTCTTGATTTTCCGATTCGTCGTGAACGGATTTCTCTTCTATTGGATGGTATAGTAGGAAAAATAGTGGAAAATAGAGTGTTTCTTTCAGTTAGAATACTGGGAGGGAATGCCGCTTTTCTGCAAGATATTCTTCGGAGTGGTACCAGTTGGGCTTATCTTCATCAACATGTTCCTCTTCTACAGACTACTCAAGGCCGACAAGATCTGCTGTGAGTAGGATGAAGAGATTTCGAAGATTGAAAGAGAGCCCGGGAAAAAAAAACAGGGGAGGGGGTCACGAGAGAGGAGAAGAAAAAGGAAGACATTGTGTTTTAGGGAACTTCAACCGTATCATTCCTAACCCTCTGAGGGATACTTCGAGTGTGCTCAGTTGGAATGAGGAGGATGGGGACGACAAGGACGCAGAAGAGCAGGAGAATCAGGAGATCGCAAACGACGGCCAAGATACTACTAATAACGCTTAGAATATCACTCTCAATCGGCAACACTCACGCCTAGATTTCTGAGAATGGCTTCAAAATAGTATCGATTTTTTAATTTGAGAAAGTAAATATTTCGAGATTATGAGATAGATGACACACGCTCGCAGAGTATCACAAATATGTTTGTATTGTTCTTTGTATCAATAAAAATATTTTAATAGTTTACATTACAATTTACTATTTCAAAATCTAAATATTCAGTTTTAACGACATCCCTGAAAATCACGAACTACCGTACTTTCTCTGACCACCTGGCTAATATATTCGTCATTTGTATCACGTGTACCAGATTAAACTCATCTGTTTTTGTTTGTTTGCTTGTAATCTAGGGTTTTGCTATACTTGATGTCGCGTTACATAAAGATATTGATCTAGTATCAACAAAGCCATTGATGTTGATGTTTATATACAGTTTACAATGTTTCATTTATGATTTTTTTTGCCAGCACAATAACCAATCAATGAAATGATATCTGTCGTGTAGTATCGGTCAAATAATAGTAGACGTATGCAAATTCTGTAAACAAACACTGTTTTCAAATGACAATGAATATGAAACTTTTATTACAGGTAACCTTTTTCGAACAGGCGGCCATCCTCCATAATGGGTCGCGCCGAGTTCGAATATGACGAGGTATGTCAGTATTGTTACATATTGGTACAAGAATACAATTCCATTATCTAGGTCGGCAATACATTCTATTACGTGCTGATCTCGTTCTACGCGATCATCCTTATTCCCGCCACTTACATCTTTTTTCCCACTGGAAGGAAGGGTGAGCTATGTTCACAGTTTGTATGGACCGTCTATTTTATTGTAATACAAAAATATAAAGTGCGTATGTTCAGAGAAGGAGGTTGTGGACGAGCGTCTGTGTCAGTGCGAGGGTTGCGTGACGAAGCGCCGCCGCAAGGAGGAGTCGCAGCCCTTCCGCAAGATCAAGAAGGTCGAAGAGCACAAATAGTTTGGAGTATTGAAAGTATTTGTATTCCAGTTTATCGCTGTGGGAGTTTTGGCTGTTGCGTGGTTGCTGTTCATTCTTCTCGTCCAGAAGGTAGATATTATCGATTGATTGTATATTCACGCCTCGTCGTATCTGTTGTCCGTGTCGTGTTTGCATTATCGAGCTCGGTTCATAGTCGTCTTGGAATGCTAATGCGATGCGATGTGTATAATGCGTGTGGTTGCACATTTTGCTATAACTACGACTCTGGTTATGAAATAGTCCCATTATCGTCTGTGACACTGCGCGAAGATGAGTGCTGGTTCTTTCAGGTTTCTTCGATCGAGGTTGTCCACGAGGAGTACGATCCGTTTGCCATTCTCGAGCTCGATGCGGTACGATTGTTTGATTATTTTATCGTAACCATTCATTGATTCAGGGATCGCCGGTTTCTGCTATAAAGAAGAAGTACCGTGATCTGTCGAAGATCCACCATCCCGACAGGGGAGGAGACGCCGTTGTGTTCGACAAGATCGCCAAGGCCTATCAGGTAACTACATATTAGGATCGGCGCGAAGCGCCGATCGTTTGGGTTACCTTAGCGGTTTGCAGACCCGCTCGGCCAGCAGGGTTGCATTTATATATTAGAATATTATTTTACCGATCCTAATGTAGGCTCTGACTGATGACGAGGCACGAGAGAACTGGGAGAAGTACGGAAACCCCGATGGACCGACGGGTGAGTGCACGGCGGTGCGATGGGATGAATACGTGATTGTTCAGCGACGACGTTCGGAATCGCCCTGCCCAAGTGGATCATCTCGAAGGAGTACGGAGTGTGGGTGCTCGCCTTCTACGGACTCATCTTCATGATTATCATGCCTACCGCTGTCGTGAGTATTGTTGAGAGTTGTTGAGAAAATATTTGCATGTTGTGATTTAGGGTATGTGGTGGTACAACTCTATCAAGTACAGTGTGGACAAGGTGTTGCTTGACACGACGCAGCTCTTCTACTATTTCACCCAAAAGACGCCGAAGATGGAGATGAACCGTGAGTACTACGGGAGAGGAGTGGGAGTGAATGGTGGTGTTGAGGCGCGCTGATGGTGCTGACTGGTTCGTTCGAGTTCTGGAAGCAGTACAACAAGGAGATTGTGGAGAGGGAGAGCGACGACGTGGAGCTGCCCCGTCTGATGAAGCAGCTCTCTGCCCTCTCCAACTCGGCCCTCGGAGAGAACAAGAAGGAGAGGCCACTCAACATGCCTTATGCTCTCAAGGTGCGTATCCCAGGGAACATAGCTATTGAATGTTGTGTGTGTTTGAGGCTCGCATCCTCACCCTCTGCCACCTCTACCGTATTCCTGTCGACAGCCTCAACCTCGAGTTCGACAAGAAGTGAGTACAACGTTTTCTATGAATAGTGTGGAGACAATGCTACGTTATTCAGCTATATGCTGTCACGCTCTATCCGTCTTGTGGAAGAGATGATCAACATCTCCCAGCACCTCACCTTCTACTCGCAACAGAGGAACGTGGGTCGATTTGTGTCGTTTTTTGTTATATGCGTGAATGGAGTAGTTATAAATGATGTACGATGTGATGTGTGTTGCAGGTTCCTTACGAGACGATTGAGAACCAGCTGCGTCTGCAGCCTATGCTCGTGCAGGGTCTGTGGCCCAAGAACTCGCCCCTCCTCCAGCTCCCCCATATTGACGACTCTATTCTATACCAAATGAAGAGGGTAGGTTTTTTTTTAAATTTTGTTTTGTTTTATGTGTTTGGTATTGCATTACCTCGTTGTGCACATTGTGTCGCTACTTATTGATTGCTATCAGACATGCGATGCGTATGGACGCGGATTGAAATGGGCGGAGCTGTGCGCGGGGAGTAGGAAAATAGATAGGACAAGGTCGCGGGATCGCTCCTGGTGATTGCAAGTATCGAAGTATCCGTGGGGTGCGAAACGAGATAGAGAAAGAGAGAGAGAGATGTTACTTTATCTTTGGATAATGAATTATTGTTATCTAATTGATAGTGGGATTGCTGTTGCAGGTGAAGGCCCGGATCACGACTTGCGCTGACCTGGCTGGTTTGGATGAGGAGAAGAGGCGCGCCGCCCTCGCCCCTCTCTCGGACCAGCAGTATCGCGATGTGCTCATCGTGCTCGCATCCATGCCTCGTCTCGAGATCAGCACTGCTTTCGAGGGTGCGTCAAAGAGGGAGGGAAAAGGGGGAGAAGAGATAGTGATGTGCGTGTTTCAGTGGAGGGCGAGGACGACAAGCACGACATCACTGCCGGATGCGTGGTCACCCTGAAGGTGACGCTGACCAGGAAGAGCCTGCTGGACGGAGAGAAGGTGGACGACGTGCTGAGGAAGAGGTTCGACGACGAGGACGGAGAGGGACAGGAGGGCAGTGACGGAGAGGGGGAGAAGGAAGAGGAGGAGGGGCCGAAGAAGGCGGTGTGGAAGAAGAAGGACGAGCGCAAGAAGGGAGGGAAGAAGAAGGGGGGCGCGGCTGCCAAGCAGCAGAGGAAGGCGGCCGAGGCGAAGAAGAAGGCGGCTGAGGCTGAGGCCGGAGGGGCGGGAGAGGTGCAGGAGGTGGCCGACGACAAGGAGGACAAGGACGAGGAGGGCGACGAGAGCGGGGACGAGAGCGTGAGCGGGGAGGACAGCCCTCTGAGGGAAGCGGGCGAGGAAGACGCCACCTCGGCCGGGGACGACTCGGACGAGGACGACTGGGTGCAGCCCGAGAAGAAGAAGAGCCACGAGGTGAGTGAGAGGGGGAGAGGAGGGGGGGGGGAGCAGGGATGAGTGTGGTTGTTTGAGGTGACGTCTCACGCGACGCACCCCGTGCACGCGCCCTTGTTCCCGGGAGAGAAGTTCGAGTGGTGGTGGCTGTCGCTCACGATCACTGACAAGAAGTTCGGCAAGCGGTTGTACACAACGCTCTCTCACTGCAAGACACTGGTCGACGAGCAGACTGTGTCGATGCGGTTCCAGGCGCCCGAGCACAAGGGCCAGTACACGATGCAGCTGGAGGTGCACTCGGACTCGTACATGGACGCCGACTACTGCAAGGACATCAAGGTACTGTATGTCTCTCTCCCCTGTCTATCCAACTCTTCCCTTTCAGCTCACTGTCAAGGAGGCGGCTGTGGTGGAGCTTCCGAAGTACGAGGATACGGAGGATGAGGAGGAGGGACAGGGAGAGGCTGTCGAATCTAGCGAGGATGAGTACACTGAGGACAGCGACTCTGACTAGATGCACGCACGTCCACTATGATCGCCCCGCCTCGCTTGATGATTGTGATTGTGATATCTGGTTACGTCTTGTTCTGTCTTCTTCTCTTTCCTAGTAGGATTGCTGGGTTGTTGTTGCAGTGCGCGGTTCGCCTCTTTTTCCTCTCCTGATTTTCGATTGTCGAGTGTATGTTTTGAGATAGCTATGAGATGAATGTATTGTATTATTAAGCGTCCCTCCTTCCGTTCTATGCACCGCATGTGTCTACCATCACCATGTCCCCATTCATATCTGTGAATCACCAAACCATTTTATAGTATTTGTTATTTATTTATTGTGAGTAAATAATAAAGAAAGATCTTTTTATGTATCTTTGTGACGTTTGTTTATATTTAACTGTTTGAGTCAGTCCGTATACTTGGGATTGAATATTGTACCCCTGTTTGTGCTGGTTAATGTGGAATTGAGATTAATTTTAGAATCTACATCCGGTGGTCGTTGTTCAAGGAACGTTACGTATATTTCACAGGTGAATGACAAAATTACGTAAATTCAAAGAGTTCATTGCCTAATTATACACGACGCATTATGTGTTAGCTGGACGATTGTTTCGGATGAACATGCGAGTGTGTTTGGGGTTGATGACAGTCCCTCCGTTAAGGATCCAGAATAGACCATATCCATCATGCATAACGGAAGGAGTGTACTCTCCATTGAGAGAACACATGGCGCAGTTCCACAGCCACCAGCCACTGCAAGAAGAGTAGTAGAGGAGAAGAGGGACAGGGCGGACTCACCCCAAATGGTACTTGGTCACGCATTCGGGATTCCTGTCGTTGATGCGATCGACAGTCGAAAACGGCTTGCCATCACTGAAACGGGTGAGCGGGGAGGGAATGACGGACACACCTGTATGTGATGTCGTACCATCCGGTGCTAGCGTTTCCGGCTGCGTGTTGCCAGTCGAGAGACAGGTGCAGCGTGTAGTTGCTGTCCTCCGAATCGAGCTGAACGCCGGTTTATCTTTTCTCTCCTTCTCCACTCACTCTGAACATGTCGTAGTGCTGCCACCAGTATGCATTCGGAGTCGGACTCTTCGTCCACTGATCGCCTACCAGCTCGATTCTGTCACTCCGTATTATGCCGTTGCACTTTTTTCATTCACCTCAGCGTGTTGTTGGTTCCGTATGAGTTTGAGAGATGGTAGATGAGCTCGTTTCCGACGTAGTACGACAAATCGCTCTGTAACAGAACATGGCTATTCTGAGCCGTGTGTTTATGGACTGACCGGCTTGCCGAATCCTCTTTTGTACTCGTCCCATGTGCGGCTCCAAAAGACGACTTGTGCATTCGAGCGACTGCAATATTACCACGTAATTCCGAAAGTGTGGACATGTTGAATGGGTGTGTACCGCTGAATGGCGGTCCATCCGCCTCCCGCTTCGTGCATATCGCAGTAGACGGCCACTGGCTGGCCGGTAGCTCCCGAGATGTTGAACACACCCGACCTGCAGCAATGTCCATTCATGTGTGTGCCCGACAATCAAGATATGACACCAGACACCAGTCACCGCGACATCGTGACCCCTGGTGTCGACACCAAAACACCACGACACCACGACACCACTTCACAAAACACAAACTTCTGAATAGATTTAAGTTATATTGATGATGTGTCGTAGTGCAGTAGTGTTTTGTGAAGGGTTGTCGTGGTGACGTGGTGTCGAAGGTGTCATTTCCTAATTACCTGTGTGCCCTACGACTCACTTGGTGGCGCCGGCGTGGAGCCAGTCGACGCAGTCCCTCTTGAGGTCGTGGTCAGGTGTGGCGGGCGCCTCGCAGATGGAGCAGTGATGGGCCGCAGAGCACGACTCGGTCGACTAGACACAGACAACTCATCTATATACATAAGATACGCACTTACCCACTTTCCGTTGGACTGGGTGCTGGTAGAAACGCAGTTGCCTTGCACCACATTAGGCTGGCCTTCAAATCATGTTTCTACTTCTATAATTCTAGAATCTACTCTAAGGCTCGTCTAGCTAGCTAGACTGGCCTGGCCACGCCGTGAGAGGAACCACTGATTGCAAAATACGCAAGAGGAGTCGGAGAAGGGAATCGGGAAAGTGCGAGAAAGCTACAACATTTTGAAAATTGGAGGCATGGCATTGAGAAGCTATACCGGGTGCGAAGCGCTGGTACGAGAATGGCGTTCCGCCGCCCCACTTGCAAGTCGAAGCGGAGGCGCACTGTCCGCCGATCCAGAACGAAGTGCATCCTTTCGCTTGCGCCAACGCGATCTCTGAACACTCAGGAATAGACATGTGTAATGGAAAGAAGTAAGCATGCTGGAGATTTCGATATGTGTGCGGTGATAAGACATCCGCTACACGAATTGCAAGAATATATAGTCAGAATCAGCAAGTTAGCCCTTGGCTATGCGCCCAGCAGCTGCCACACGCGGATGGTGGACACGCGCCGCAAACCTAGATCTCCACTTTTCAAAGGTACGGTGGCGACTTATTTGGAACTTTAGGTACTTGTAAAATCGTTTTAACCTAAAGGTGTATCGAATAGTGAAAAAGAACGACGATTCTCCGTTGCTTTCAAATGTTTCAACTCGCTGTTGCAACATTTTATTTCAAACTCAAAATTGGTCCTGCCACGACTTTCATTCCGTTGAACGCTTCAATACTGCAAAATTGGCGAGAGAAGGCATAAGCCCAAATGAACGAAGCGCGTTAACTTGCTATGTGGCTCAATGCGTGTGTGCGCCGTTACGGCACAGACCTCGCCGGTTCGAGTCCTGTCTACGGCAAAGATTTTGCAAGAGTGGTAATACGCGTTCAAAAGAGCTAGTTGCAGAATTAAGTCGCCACTGTTCCTTTAACACTCTCCGCGTCTCTAACCGCGGGAAGAGAGAGAGAGAGAGAGAGAGAGAGAGGCAGGCGGCGCACTTTATGATTGCGAGTTTAGCATGCAGAGCAGCACTGGACACAAGAACAGGGCATCTCACCCATGATCGCGCTGTTGTCGAATCCACTCTCGATCTGAACCAGCTTCTGTCCGTGCGACTTACAGTTGGCGTCCGCTGTTTGCCACGAACTAAAACAGATGTTATAAAATAGTGTTCTTGCATACTAATTTTATGAAACTGGGTGAAACGAACATCAGGTTGTGTCCAACATGGATGCACTTGTTTGTGGCTGCGTCGAAGGTGGTTCCATCGGGACACGTGGCGAGTGAGAGAGGAAGCAGCAGCAGCACGAAAAGCAGTGGAGGACCCATCTAAAATAACACGCACACATGAAACAACAATAGCTATGACGCGAATACATGATGTGGGACGGTAGCTATCGGGGGTCGGAATTGACTGGTCGGATTACACGGAGTATGCGTTATCAGGCGTGAGATAAGAGAGGCGAGGCGAGCTGCATCGTGCAGCGTCTGCGAGGACGGCCGGGAGCATGAGAGAGGGAACAGAGAGGGCATGTTGGCATGTTGCAGATGGTGCCATCTCTGGCTGCCCGCGTAGCAGAGGTGGTGGAGCTGCGAGATGGATACTTCGAGAAGCACCCCGACGGCACGGAGCACCAGAGGAAGGCGGCTGTGAGAGAGGCCGTCGACACGGTTGTCAAGGTATGCAGTATATGTGATATGTTCATGTCTTTATCAGGAGTTGCCTGCCTCTACCCACGCTGCCGAGATGTCGCCAGTGGAAGCTCTGGAGAGGACGCGACTGTACAATGCGTTGATCGAGTATGATGTGAGTGGGTGGGAGTGTTGCAGTTGTAGTGTTGCATTGCAGCCGGAGGCGGAGCGCCTCGTGTCCCGCTGTGTGCGCATCGCGCCCTCCGCCGAGGCATACCTCGAAGCCGGCATCGTGTACATGAAGAGCAACGCCTACCAGATTGCCATCGACTGTTTCGAGGTTGTCCACATACTTTCGATATGATGAGTTATGATGATTGTTTGAGGCGAGTGTGGCTGAGTGTGCGTCGAGCAGTGCGCTGCGAGAGCTGTCAGTGGCACTGCGACTGTGGGCGAGTGAGCAGACGGACTTGCCAGCAGAGGAGAGGAGGAGGATTGTGTGAGTGATGGAGGGGAGGAATGGGCATACGAGTATGCTGCAGGTCTCGATCAGTCGCACTCGCCGAACAGGCTGTCGGATTGGATGAAGAAAACGGAGATGCCCAGGTGGGATGATATTTTGTTCTTTTCATGATCACTATACTGTAGGTTTGTCTGGGCAACGCGCGTCTCTCCGAGTTCTTCTCGACTGGACAGACGAGGGAGGAACTGATGGTGGGTGGGCACACTCTATTCTATCACATAGTAGAGGAACATGGCAGTGTTGAGTGCGAGGAATATGACTGTGAGAATGACGTCGCATCGGTCGAACACACGGATCCACAGACGCTCCCGCGCCTCGTCTGCTAGCAGCTCCGCCACACATTCTGAACACAACATGAACTTGAGGGAAACGGTGTGAATGAATTGTACCTGTGAGGGTTCGCGTGGCGTTGGTGAGAGACTGGAGGGGGTGTTGCCGTGACTGGATGGATCGTAGAAAGTAGTCGGAAGAGGGAGAGGGAGAAACGGCTCTCGCTGGGTGGATGGAAGGAGAGCGGATGGACAGGATACGGAGAAGGGAGGCGGGCGCGCGCCACGAGAAGAGAGTGGCCCAGCGGTGGAGGAAGAGCAGCAGCTGGGCGAGCTGCAAGGCACAGTGGGGGAGAAGGAGGGGAGAGACGCACCAGCGAGGCGATGCTCACGAGGATCATCTGTGCGAAGATGAACTGTCCCAGATCGGGGAGATAGGCAGTGCGAGGAATGTCGGCAGCGGCTATCTCCAGCAGAAACGACATGGCCAGTAGAACATTCAACGAGAGTGAGTTCTTGGAGAACCGCAGACCGGTGTTCACCTGAAAGGATGTGAAAGGAAAGGGAACATGTCTATATTTTTTCAGGAAGATTGGGTTACTGTGAAATTTTTTGTGTGCGGCGACTATACCTGTGGCATGTAGAGACCGACTGTGCAGATGGTGGATGTGATGAAAGTGGGGAGAAAGAGGACGCGTATGTAGTAGAGTGGACGGCGAGACAGCGAGAGACGAACGGTGATCAGACCTGCACGCGGTACGTTGGGTGAGAAGAAGACGACGTACCGTAGTTGTCTTCCTGGACCGTCCAGTTGGCTGTCAGCTTATCCAGTTTCCACTCGCTATTGCCAGTGAAGGAGCTGTCAGGAAGGGGGTAGTTCTTATGCAAATGATAATATAGATTCGAATAGTTTTTTACCTACCTCCATGTTAGGATCTATTCTGACGGCGTCAGCGTCGTAGGTGAATGCTTGGATCTCGATTTCGCATCTAACAGAGTGCATTGACGATTGTAAGAGTGCATTGACGTGTAACATAACAAAGGGAGTGACTGACTGTTGTGTGTCGTATGGAAAGTGTTTGAGTGAGAGCGGGCATCGATTGACGATCACCTGTGGAAGCCCATAGACGATTGTTCCATCGTGCGACACTCGCATGTTGAGTGAGTCGGCCTGAACGGATCGAGTGGACTAAGAGATGGTGTACTCTGTACCATGTTGTCGACTTTTATAGACGATGATATCATCACGTCTGGCCTCCACACTTTCTCCGCCGGCACTACTATCGAAGATATTTTGAGACTGGACGAGTTGTCCCACCTGAACGAGCGGTTCGTGGGTGGTCCGGCACGTGCACATACACTAGGAACTGGTCCTTCCACTGGAGGTCGAAGTTGAGAGCGAGTGTGATGGTCTCCTCGGCTGGAGACATGGTGAGCAGGCGGATGTAGTTGAGCATAAGCCGCATCGGAAGCACAGTGGACGGATCTCTGATGAGAGAATATATCGGTGGGAAGAGTGAGCCACTCACTTGACTGGCCGAGTGTAGGCCGAGTATCCACCGAATAGTCTATTAGTGAAGTCGTTCACTTCCTGCTGTCCGTATGACGAAGGGAGGAGAAGGAGAAAGGCGAGTAGGCACATGTTGCCAGTCGTGTTTCGAGTCAACGCTTTGCGCCAGTCGGCGTATGTCGATTGCGCTGTTGCGCATGCTTGATTCTGCGAAGTGCCCGCGCGGTTTCTAGGCATCAATGGAAGTCTTTTGTCTATCAGAAACAACTGAATATTTTATTTAATCTGTTTTCTTTTTCAGGAAGGTGCTATCTCGTCGTATCGCGCTGCTCTCTCACTTGGCAAAACTTACCGTAACCCAGATGTACACCTCAACCTCGCCACCGCACTCATCCACAGGTATGACTGGCTACTAGGAAATGGAAATGAATGTTGTATTATTATGATAGTGTATGTGAAATATGACATGTGTGATGTAGTGATTGCAGGCAGGAGCTGGGAGAGGCAGTGGCAGAGCTGCGTCTGGCTGTCCGATACGGTCCGGACAACGGAGTGGCGAGAGAGAGGAGGGATGGGATCGAGACACTGATGCACAAGCTGCACGCGGCTATGGAGAAGGGAGGTGGGCGGAGACGCAGAGCACAGCCACTGACAACACTGGCATTGCAGGGAAGCTGAAGCGACGGGCCGAGCTGGTCGCCTCGCTGCAGCCGGCAGATGCCGAGCCATTCACGGCAGGCAGGGTGCGAGATGCGCGCGCGTGCTGTGCTGGTTGACTGTGTGGTGTTGCAGGCCGGCCTCCAGCTGACTCGTTCATCTGTCCTCTCGGATGGCCCCAACCCGACTGCCGTGTGGCTGGGAAGAGTGCTCGCAGTCGTCCCCACTCACAACATTCCCTAGTCAGTAACCTCTCATCAATCATTGTTTACGTGTTGCATTGCAGCTACTGCGTAGTGTCGGACAGTGCATCGGATGGTGTGAGTGTGCTGGCAGTGCACAATGTGGGCGAACAGTTTGGGCTGCTGATCGGAGACGCGGTGGCAGTGGCCCAGCCGAGGAAGAGTAGTAGTGAGGTGAGGGGGGGGGGAGACGACTGCAGTGATGGCATTTCAGCTGACTGTGGACGGGTCGGGTGTGTCGGTGAGCGTGTTGTGTGCGCAGTCTCCGTTCTTCCTCTCCCGCAACCGCCGGCCCATCCCCTCCTCCCACACTGCCCTCACACATATGACTGTCAAGAGGGAGTGACTTCCCCTCTTCATGCGCTTTCAATGATTCTCATTCCACCTGCTTACTTACAACCTGATATGTTTTCATTCGACAGCCGATGATTTGTTACTTTGCAATTTGTTTTACTCTGATTGTTCTTTTTTCACATATTTGTCACGGATAATATCGCTTTATGGCATCCCTTGTTTCCGTGTGATAGCCTGATTTCCTGATTTGCGATTATGTCACCGTGTCCTTCGAAGTGTGTGAGAGAGTGAAGGAGAGAAAGAGGATGGAGAGAAGGGGGCGGGGCGAACCGTCTTCTGCAGTGGGCGGGGCTTGCTCTGCTAGTCTTCTCCATCGACTCAGCATGGCTAGGCTCGTCTACTTGTTATTATCGATTGCTTCAGTGGTGAGTGTCATTGAATAATTGTTTTATCGATATACCGCGTTTTCACAATATTGTACAGTCCGGTTCTGTGTTTTGTCGCTTACTGCGGGAGTTATGTCGAATTCTAGTTCTGTGTGGGGGGGACACTGTGATGGCACGGCGAGTAGGCAGATTAATGATCCGTGCATCACCTGAGTACCATTTCCTTGTCACTTCGACCTTGCGCTTCTCTCTCTCTCTCTCTCTCTCCCTCCCTTCTCTTTCTCTCCCTGAAACTTCTCTTCCTATGTATCTATTTTGTGTGTTTTTTCGGTGCGAAATCGGGTCATGATCAATGGCTAATATGTCACAAAATCAACGAGATGAATGCGTCTCCGTTGACACTTTCCGAAAAGAAAAATCAACGGAATTTGTCCGCGGACATGCGTATGGTATACGGTGTACTGATAGGAGAAACGGAATAGGATTTATGATATTCCAAGGATGGCAGTTGATCCTTCCGATTCTCTCTTCCTTCACAGTCGCTCTCTCACTTTCTCTCCCCCTCTCTCCCGTCTTTGCATTCTTCCAAATTGATTATGCAATGCGGTGACGGTGAGACTGGGTATATCCGTGTATTGCACTGATCCACTGATATCCAGTTCCACTCACTCCCGGTTGCCTCTCTCTCTCTCTCTCTCTCTCTCTCTCTCTCTCTCTCTCTCTCTTCATCTCGTAGCACGCGACCAGTAAGCGAAATTAATTGGGCGCGATTGGTAGATCAGTCAGGGTCGAGAGGTCGACCGGAGAATGAGAGAATCGGAACGCGAGTTCGGTAATCACATCACTCTATTTGCACCACCTAAAAAGGAGGAAGTGGTTTTATTTCCTCTCTGAACGCATCTTCTAATCAATAGATGAACCCAATGCCCTTCCCATCGGCCATTAGTCAAGTTGGCATGCGGGGATAGATAGGTTCTCGGTTTCAAGGCTAAGCTATACGCCCCCACACAACGGCTAT
>CAWZYM010000457.1:0-111000 GCA_963966185.1 Rhabditoides inermis | reverse complement strand
CTGTTTTCACGTCGAAACTGACATAAATTTGCTTATTTCGTGAATGGGCCAAAATAGGATCGCTCAAAGGACGACATCCAGTAATCCGGCGGTCGCGCAGAGAGCAATGCTTCACGAGGGGGAGATGGATTATTTGAACGCCGCAAAGGGTACCGACTATTCAGAGACTGTTTTCACATCGGAACTGATATAAATTTGCTTATTTCGTGAATGGGCCAAAATAAGTTCACTCAGAGGACGATACATCCAGTAATCCGGCGGTCGCGCAGAGAGCAATGCTTAACGAGGGGGAGATGGAATATTTGAACGCCGCAAAGGGTACCGACTATTCAGAGACTGTTTTCACATCGGAACTGATATAAATTTACTTATTTCGTGAATGGGCCAAAATAGGTTCTCTCAGAGGACGATACATCCAGTAATCCGGCGGTCGCGCAGAGAGAAATGCTTCACGGAGGGGGGGGGGGGGAGATGGAATATGTGAACGCCGCAAAGGGTACCGACTATTCAGAGACTGTTTTCACGTCGAAACTGATATAAATTTGCTTATTTCGTGAATGGCCCAAAATAGGTTCGCTCAGAGGACGATACATCCAGTAATCCGGCGGTCGCGCAGAGAGCAATGCTTCACGAGGAGGAGATGGAATATTTGAACGCCGCAAAGGGTACCGACTATTCAGAGACTGTTTTTACATCGAAACTGATACAAATTTGCTTGTTTCGTGAATGGGCCGAAATAGGTTCGCTCAGAGGACGATACATCCAGTAATCCGGCGGTCGCCCAGAGAGCTATGTTTCACGAGGAGGAGATGGAATATTTGAACGCCGCAAAGGGTACCGACTATTCAGAGACTGTTTTCACATCGGAACTGATATAAATTTGCTTATTTCGTGAATGGGCCAAAATAGGTTCACTCAGAGGACGATACATCCAGTAATCCGGCGGTCGCGCAGAGAGCAGTGCTTAACGAGGGGGAGATGGAATATTTGAACGCCGCAAAGGGTACCGACTATTCAGAGACTGTTTTCACATCGGAACTGATATAAATTTACTTATTTCGTGAATGGGCCAAAATAAGTTCTCTCAGAGGACGATACATCCAGTAATCCGGCGGTCGCGCAGAGAGCAATGCTTCACGGAGGGGGGGGGGGGGAGATGGAATATGTGAACGCCGCAAAGGGTACCGACTATTCAGAGACTGTTTTCACGTCGAAACTGATATAAATTTGCTTATTTCGTGAATGGCCCAAAATAGGTTCGCTCAGAGGACGATACATCCAGTAATCCGGCGGTCGCGCAGAGAGCAATGCTTCACGAGGAGGAGATGGAATATTTGAACGCCGCAAAGGGTACCGACTATTCAGAGACTGTTTTTACATCGAAACTGATACAAATTTGCTTGTTTCGTGAATGGGCCGAAATAGGTTCGCTCAGAGGACGATACATCCAGTAATCCGGCGGTCGCCCAGAGTGCAATGCTTCACGAGAAGGAGATGGAATATTTGAACGCCGCAAAGGGTACCGACTATTCAGAGACTGTTTTCACATCGGAACTGATATAATTTGCTCATTTCGTGAACGGGCCAAAATAGGTTCGCTCAGAGGACGATACATCCAGTAATCCGGCGGTCGCGCAGAGAGCAATGCTTCACGAGAAGGAGATGGAATATTTGAACGCCGCAAAGGGTACCGACTATTCAGAGACTGTTTTCACGTCGGAACTGATATAAATTTGCATATTTCGTGAATGGGCCAAAATAGGTTCGCTCAGAGGACGATACATCCAGTAATCCGGCGGTCGCGCAGAGAGCAATGCTTCACGAGGGGGAGATGGAATATTTGAACGCCGCAAAGGGTACCGACTATGCAGAGACTGTTTTCACATCGAAACTGATATAAATTTGCTTATTTCGTGAATGGGCCAAAATAGGTTCGCTCAGAGGACGATACATCCAGTAATCCGGCGGTCGCGCAGAGAGCAATGTTTCACGGAGGGGGGGGTGAGATGGAATATGTGAACGCCGCAAAGGGTACCGACTATTCAGAGACTGTTTTCACGTCGAAACTGATATAAATTTGCTTATTTCGTGAATGGGCCGAAATAGGTTCGCTCAGAGGACGATACATCCAGTAATCCGGCGGTCGCCCAGAGAGCAATGTTTCACGAGGGGGAGATGGAATATTTGAACGCCGCAAAGGGTACCGACTATTCAGAGACTGTTTTTACGTCGGAACTGATATAAATTTGCTTATTTCGTGAACGGGCCAAAATAGGTTCGCTCAGAGGACGAAACATCCAGTAATCCGGCGGTCGCGCAGAGAGCAATGTTTCAGGGGGGGGGGGGGATGGAATATTTGAACGCCGCAAAGGGTACCGACTATGCAGAGACTGTTTTCACATCGGAAGTGATATAAATTTGCTTATTTCGTGAATGGGCCAAAATAGGTTCGCTCAGAGGACGATACATCCAGTAATCCGGCGGTCGCCCAGAGAGCTATGTTTCACGAGGAGGAGATGGAATATTTGAACGCCGCAAAGGGTACCGACTATTCAGAGACTGTTTTTACGTCGGAACTGATATAAATTTGCTTATTTCGTGAATGGGCCAAAATAGGTTCGCTCAGAGGACGATACATCCAGTAATCCGGCGGTCGCGCAGAGAGCAATGCTTCACGGGGGGGGAGATGGAATATTTGAACGCCGCAAAGGGTACCGACTATTCAGAGACTGTTTTCACGTCGAAACTGATATAAATTTGCTTATTTCGTGAATGGGCCAAAATAGGTTCGCTCAAAGGACGACATCCAGTAATCCGGCGGTCGCGCAGAGAGCAATGCTTCACGAGGTGGAGATGGAATATTTGAACGCCGCAAAGGGTACCGACTATTCAGAGACTGTTTTCACATTGGAACTGATACAAATTTGCTTATTTCGTGAATGGGCCAAAATAGGTTCACTCAGAGGACGATACATCCAGTAATCGGGCGGTCGCGCAGAGAGCAGTGCTTAACGAGGAGGAGATGGAATATTTGAACGCCGCAAAGGGTACCGACTATTCAGAGACTGTTTTCACATCGGAACTGATATAAATTTACTTATTTCGTGAATGGGCCAAAATAGGTTCTCTCAGAGGACGATACATCCAGTAATCCGGCGGTCGCGCAGAGAGCAATGCTTCACGGGGGGGGGGGAGATTGAATATTTGAACGCCGCAAAGGGTACCGACTATGCAGAGACTGTTTTCACATTGGAACTGATATAAAATTGCTTATTTCGTGAATGGGCCAAAATAGCTTCGCTCAGAGGACAATACATCCAGTAATCCGGCGGTCGCGCAGAGACCAATGCTTCACGGGGGGGGGGGGGGAGATGGAATATTTGAACGCCGCAAAGGGTACCGACTATTCAGAGACTGTTTTCACTGCGGAACTAATATAAGTTTGCTTATTTCGTGAATGGGCCAAAATAGCTTCGCTCAGAGGACGATACATCCAGTAGTCCGGCGGTCGCGCAGAGAGCAATGCTTCACGGGGGGGGATGGAATATTTGAACGCCGCAAAGGGTACCGACTATTCAGAGACTGTTTTCACGTCGAAACTGACATAAATTAGCTTATTTCGTAATTGGGCCAAAATAGTTTCGCTCAAAGGACGACATTCAGTAATCCGGCGGTCGCGCAGAGAGCAATGCTTCACGAGGGGGAGATGGAATATTTGAACGCCGCAAAGGGTACCGACTATTCAGAGACTGTTTTCACTGCGGAACTGATATAAATTTACTTATTCTCTTTCGAAAAGTACATAAGTAAAGAGGAGTGGTTTGTTTTGATCTGATTCAACAAAAGCACATGCATAAAATCTCTTCGCAGCTGACTAAAATATCAAAACAAACCTGCTCTTTCGAATGATGGTTTATTCCTCTAAAATTTGTGACTTTTGTGCAGATATACGCATGCATACACATATATTTTATATGTTTTATTAGTTTTGCAATGAATTTTTTTAAACATTAAAATATGTATAATGTATTGTGACTATGAAATAGACCAAATTTTTATTAGAATTCATCACTATAAATAAATTATTATAATGCATAGTATTTATGTTGGCTTTTCATCGATTAGAAAGAGCAGGTTTGTTTTGATATTTTAGTCAGCTGCGAAGAGATTTTATGCATGTGCTTTTGTTGAATCAGATCAAAACAAACCACTCCTCTTTACTTATGTACTTTTCGAAAGAGAATGGATGTCCTTTTCTAGAATTTCGAAGAAATTTTTTCAGGTTAGGTTGATGTGCGTTGATAAGAGTTACTCGCGAATGTATGTATCGAAATTAGAAACGAAAACGTATCCTGAATATGGAAACGCATGCATGCTCACGCGCTTGCCAGTCTCTTATTGACGCGCGCTATTACGCATTCGAAAACGTATCCTGAATATGGAAACGCATGCTCACGCGCCTGCCAGTTTCTTATTGACGCGCGTTATTACGCGTCTCTCTCTTCATCTTCACTCTGTTCGCACACCACACATCACCCCACAGTTTTCACGCCATAACTTGGGATCTCTCACCCTTGCCTAGAAACGTTCGAAAACGTATCCTGAATATGGAAACGCATGCTCACTTCTCTCCACTTCGCTCGCACACACCACCCCCACAGTTTTCGCGCCAAAATTTGGGCCCTCTCACCCCTGCCTGCTGCACCACTCGAATCGCACGGGAAGAGAGAGAGCGCGCAGAGAGCGTGCGCTCGTGAGAGAGCCAGACGCGCAGGGATGAGAATGGCTGAGCGAAAGGCGGGGCATGCGCGTTCGGCCAATCAGAGTGCACAGGCAAGTAAGCCGTGCGACCAATGAGCGCAGAGTGCAGTGGGCGGGGCTTACGTGATGCACACCGTCGTCGTCGTCGTCGTCGTCGTCGTCGTAAACACGTTTAGTGGCAGATTGAGAGAAAAGTTGTTTGTATATTTTGGATGCCGCAACCGATATTTATTTCTCGAATCATACTCATAGGTCTTGTCAAATGACATTCTAACAAAAAAACACATACTATGGAGTATATCGTATTGGGATAGAGGAAATTGTGTGTGCCTTGGGGGTGACGCGCTGCGCGCGCCAAAGATCAAAACAAACGGGCGGCGCTGCGCGCCGCCCTTAATTTCGTGAATGGGCCAAAATAGGTTCTCTCAGAGGACGATACATCCAGTAATCCGGCGGTCGCGCAGAGAGCAATGCTTCACGAGGGAAAGATGGAATATTTGAACGCCGCAAAGGGTACCGACTATGCAGAGCCTGTTTTCACATCGAAACTGATATAAATTTGCTTATTTCGTGAATGGGCCAAAATAGGTTCGCTCAGAGGACGATACATCCAGTAATCCGGCGGTCGCCCAGAGAGCTATGTTTCACGAGGAGGAGATGGAATATGTGAACGCCGCAAAGGGTACCGACTATTCAGAGACTGTTTTTACGTCGGAACTGATATAAATTTGCTTAATTCGTGAATGGGCCAAAATAGGTTCGCTCAGAGGACGATACATCCAGTAATCCGGCGGTCGCGCAGAGAGCAATGCTTCACGAGGGGGAGATGGAATATTTGAACGCCGCAAAGGGTACCGACTATGCAGAGACTGTTTTCACATCGAAACTGATATAAATTTGCTTATTTCGTGAATGGGCCAAAATAGGTTCGCTCAGAGGACGATACATCCAGTAATCCGGCGGTCGCGCAGAGAGCAATGCTTCACGAGAAGGAGATGGAATATTTGAACGCCGCAAAGGGTACCGACTATTCAGAGACTGTTTTCACATCGGAACTGATATAATTTGCTCATTTCGTGAACGGGCCAAAATAGGTTCGCTCAGAGGACGATACATCCAGTAATCCGGCGGTCGCGCAGAGAGCAATGCTTCACGAGAAGGAGATGGAATATTTGAACGCCGCAAAGGGTACCGACTATTCAGAGACTGTTTTCACATCGGAACTGATATAAATTTGCTCATTTCGTGAACGGGCCAAAATAGGTTCGCTCAGAGGACGAAACATCCAGTAATCCGGCGGTCGCGCAGAGAGCAATGTTTCAGAGGGGGGGGGGGGGGGGGATGGAATATTTGAACGCCGCAAAGGGTACCGACTATGCAGAGACTGTTTTCACATCGGAACTGAAATAAATTTGCTCATTGCGTGAACGGGCCAAAATAGGTTCGCTCAGAGGACGAAACATCCAGTAATCCGGCGGTCGCGCAGAGAGCAATGTTTCAGGGGGGGGGATGGAATATTTGAACGCCGCAAAGGGTACCGACTATGCAGAGACTGTTTTCACATCGGAAATGATATAAATTTGCTTATTTCGTGAATGGGCCAAAATAGCTTCACTCAGAGGACGTTACATCCAGTATTCCGGCGGTCGCGCAGAGAGCAATGCTTCACGGGGGGGATGGAATATGTGAACGCCGCAAAGGGTACCGACTATTCAGAGACTGTTTTCACGTCGAAACTGATATAAATTTACTTATTTCGTGAATGGGCCAAAATAGGTTCTCTCAGAGGACGATACATCCAGTAATCCGGCGGTCGCGCAGAGAGCAATGCTTCACGGGGGGGAGATGGAATATTTGAACGCCGCAAAGGGTACCGACTATTCAGAGACTGTTTTCACATCGGAACTGATTCAAATTTACTTATTTCGTGAATAGGCCAAAATAGGTTCTCTCAGAGGACGATACATCCAGTAATCCGGCGGTCGCGCAGAGAGCAATGCTTCACGGGGGGGGATGGAATATGTGAACGCCGCAAAGGGTACCGACTATTCAGAGACTGTTTTCACGTCGAAACTGACATAAATTTGCTTATTTCGTGAATAGGCCAAAATAGGATCGCTCAAAGGACGACATCCAGTAATCCGGCGGTCGCGCAGAGAGCAATGCTTCACGAGGGGGAGATGGATTATTTGAACGCCGCAAAGGGTACCGACTATTCAGAGACTGTTTTCACATCGGAACTGATATAAATTTGCTTATTTCGTGAATGGGCCAAAATAGGTTCACTCAGAGGACGATACATCCAGTAATCCGGCGGTCGCGCAGAGAGCAATGCTTAACGAGGGGGAGATGGAATATTTGAACGCCGCAAAGGGTACCGACTATTCAGAGACTGTTTTCACATCGGAACTGATATAAATTTACTTATTTCGTGAATGGGCCAAAATAAGTTCTCTCAGAGGACGATACATCCAGTAATCCGGCGGTCGCGCAGAGAGCAATGCTTCACGGAGGGGGGGGGGGGAGATGGAATATGTGAACGCCGCAAAGGGTACCGACTATTCAGAGACTGTTTTCACGTCGAAACTGATATAAATTTGCTTATTTCGTGAATGGGCCGAAATAGGTTCGCTCAGAGGACGATACATCCAGTAATCCGGCGGTCGCCCAGAGAGCAATGTTTCACGAGGGGGAGATGGAATATTTAAACGCCGCAAAGGGTACCGACTATTCAGAGACTGTTTTCACATCGGAACTGATATAAATTTACTTATTTCGTGAATGGGCCAAAATAAGTTCTCTCAGAGGACGATACATCCAGTAATCCGGCGGTCGCGCAGAGAGCAATGCTTCACGGAGGGGGGGGGGGAGATGGAATATGTGAACGCCGCAAAGGGTACCGACTATTCAGAGACTGTTTTCACGTCGAAACTGATATAAATTTGCTTATTTCGTGAATGGGCCGAAATAGGTTCGCTCAGAGGACGATACATCCAGTAATCCGGCGGTCGCCCAGAGAGCAATGTTTCACGAGGGGGAGATGGAATATTTAAACGCCGCAAAGGGTACCGACTATTCAGAGACTGTTTTTACGTCGGAACTGATATAAATTTGCTTATTTCGTGAATGGGCCAAAATAGGTTCGCTCAAAGGACGACATCCAGTAATCCGGCGGTCGCGCAGAGAGCAATGCTTCACGAGGTGGAGATGGAATATTTGAACGCCGCAAAGGGTACCGACTATTCAGAGACTGTTTTCACATTGGAACTGATACAAATTTGCTTATTTCGTGAATGGGCCAAAATAGGTTCACTCAGAGGACGATACATCCAGTAATCGGGCGGTCGCGCAGAGAGCAGTGCTTAACGAGGAGGAGATGGAATATTTGAACGCCGCAAAGGGTACCGACTATTCAGAGACTGTTTTCACATCGGAACTGATATAAATTTACTTATTTCGTGAATGGGCCAAAATAGGTTCTCTCAGAGGACGATACATCCAGTAATCCGGCGGTCGCGCAGAGAGCAATGCTTCACGGGGGGGGGGGAGATTGAATATTTGAACGCCGCAAAGGGTACCGACTATGCAGAGACTGTTTTCACATTGGAACTGATATAAAATTGCTTATTTCGTGAATGGGCCAAAATAGCTTCGCTCAGAGGACAATACATCCAGTAATCCGGCGGTCGCGCAGAGAGCAATGCTTCACGGGGGGGGGGGAGATGGAATATTTGAACGCCGCAAAGGGTACCGACTATTCAGAGACTGTTTTCACTGCGGAACTAATATAAGTTTGCTTATTTCGTGAATGGGCCAAAATAGCTTCGCTCAGAGGACGATACATCCAGTAGTCCGGCGGTCGCGCAGAGAGCAATGCTTCACGGGGGGGGGATGGAATATTTGAACGCCGCAAAGGGTACCGACTATTCAGAGACTGTTTTCACGTCGAAACTGACATAAATTAGCTTATTTCGTAATTGGGCCAAAATAGTTTCGCTCAAAGGACGACATTCAGTAATCCGGCGGTCGCGCAGAGAGCAATGCTTCACGAGGGGGAGATGGAATATTTGAACGCCGCAAAGGGTACCGACTATTCAGAGACTGTTTTCACTGCGGAACTGATATAAATTTACTTATTCTCTTTCGAAAAGTACATAAGTAAAGAGGAGTGGTTTGTTTTGATCTGATTCAACAAAAGCACATGCATAAAATCTCTTCGCAGCTGACTAAAATATCAAAACAAACCTGCTCTTTCGAATGATGGTTTATTCCTCTAAAATTTGTGACTTTTGTGCAGATATACGCATGCATACACATATATTTTATATGTTTTATTAGTTTTGCAATGAATTTTTTTAAACATTAAAATATGTATAATGTATTGTGACTATGAAATAGACCAAATTTTTATTAGAATTCATCACTATAAATAAATTATTATAATGCATAGTATTTATGTTGGCTTTTCATCGATTAGAAAGAGCAGGTTTGTTTTGATATTTTAGTCAGCTGCGAAGAGATTTTATGCATGTGCTTTTGTTGAATCAGATCAAAACAAACCACTCCTCTTTACTTATGTACTTTTCGAAAGAGAATGGATGTCCTTTTCTAGAATTTCGAAGAAATTTTTTCAGGTTAGGTTGATGTGCGTTGATAAGAGTTACTCGCGAATGTATGTATCGAAATTAGAAACGAAAACGTATCCTGAATATGGAAACGCATGCATGCTCACGCGCTTGCCAGTCTCTTATTGACGCGCGCTATTACGCATTCGAAAACGTATCCTGAATATGGAAACGCATGCTCACGCGCCTGCCAGTTTCTTATTGACGCGCGTTATTACGCGTCTCTCTCTTCATCTTCACTCTGTTCGCACACCACACATCACCCCACAGTTTTCACGCCATAACTTGGGATCTCTCACCCTTGCCTAGAAACGTTCGAAAACGTATCCTGAATATGGAAACGCATGCTCACTTCTCTCCACTTCGCTCGCACACACCACCCCCACAGTTTTCGCGCCAAAATTTGGGCCCTCTCACCCCTGCCTGCTGCACCACTCGAATCGCACGGGAAGAGAGAGAGCGCGCAGAGAGCGTGCGCTCGTGAGAGAGCCAGACGCGCAGGGATGAGAATGGCTGAGCGAAAGGCGGGGCATGCGCGTTCGGCCAATCAGAGTGCACAGGCAAGTAAGCCGTGCGACCAATGAGCGCAGAGTGCAGTGGGCGGGGCTTACGTGATGCACACCGTCGTCGTCGTCGTCGTCGTCGTCGTCGTAAACACGTTTAGTGGCAGATTGAGAGAAAAGTTGTTTGTATATTTTGGATGCCGCAACCGATATTTATTTCTCGAATCATACTCATAGGTCTTGTCAAATGACATTCTAACAAAAAAACACATACTATGGAGTATATCGTATTGGGATAGAGGAAATTGTGTGTGCCTTGGGGGTGACGCGCTGCGCGCGCCAAAGATCAAAACAAACGGGCGGCGCTGCGCGCCGCCCTTAATTTCGTGAATGGGCCAAAATAGGTTCTCTCAGAGGACGATACATCCAGTAATCCGGCGGTCGCGCAGAGAGCAATGCTTCACGAGGGAAAGATGGAATATTTGAACGCCGCAAAGGGTACCGACTATGCAGAGCCTGTTTTCACATCGAAACTGATATAAATTTGCTTATTTCGTGAATGGGCCAAAATAGGTTCGCTCAGAGGACGATACATCCAGTAATCCGGCGGTCGCCCAGAGAGCTATGTTTCACGAGGAGGAGATGGAATATGTGAACGCCGCAAAGGGTACCGACTATTCAGAGACTGTTTTTACGTCGGAACTGATATAAATTTGCTTATTTCGTGAATGGGCCAAAATAGGTTCGCTCAGAGGACGATACATCCAGTAATCCGGCGGTCGCGCAGAGAGCAATGCTTCACGAGGGGGAGATGGAATATTTGAACGCCGCAAAGGGTACCGACTATGCAGAGACTGTTTTCACATCGAAACTGATATAAATTTGCTTATTTCGTGAATGGGCCAAAATAGGTTCGCTCAGAGGACGATACATCCAGTAATCCGGCGGTCGCGCAGAGAGCAATGCTTCACGAGAAGGAGATGGAATATTTGAACGCCGCAAAGGGTACCGACTATTCAGAGACTGTTTTCACATCGGAACTGATATAATTTGCTCATTTCGTGAACGGGCCAAAATAGGTTCGCTCAGAGGACGATACATCCAGTAATCCGGCGGTCGCGCAGAGAGCAATGCTTCACGAGAAGGAGATGGAATATTTGAACGCCGCAAAGGGTACCGACTATTCAGAGACTGTTTTCACATCGGAACTGATATAAATTTGCTCATTTCGTGAACGGGCCAAAATAGGTTCGCTCAGAGGACGAAACATCCAGTAATCCGGCGGTCGCGCAGAGAGCAATGTTTCAGGGGGGGGATGGAATATTTGAACGCCGCAAAGGGTACCGACTATGCAGAGACTGTTTTCACATCGGAACTGAAATAAGTTTGCTCATTGCGTGAACGGGCCAAAATAGGTTCGCTCAGAGGACGAAACATCCAGTAATCCGGCGGTCGCGCAGAGAGCAATGTTTCAGGGGGGGGATGGAATATTTGAACGCCGCAAAGGGTACCGACTATGCAGAGACTGTTTTCACATCGGAAATGATATAAATTTGCTTATTTCGTGAATGGGCCAAAATAGCTTCACTCAGAGGACGTTACATCCAGTATTCCGGCGGTCGCGCAGAGAGCAATGCTTCACGGGGGGGGGGATGGAATATGTGAACGCCGCAAAGGGTACCGACTATTCAGAGACTGTTTTCACGTCGAAACTGATATAAATTTACTTATTTCGTGAATGGGCCAAAATAGGTTCTCTCAGAGGACGATACATCCAGTAATCCGGCGGTCGCGCAGAGAGCAATGCTTCACGGGGGGGAGATGGAATATTTGAACGCCGCAAAGGGTACCGACTATTCAGAGACTGTTTTCACATCGGAACTGATTCAAATTTACTTATTTCGTGAATAGGCCAAAATAGGTTCTCTCAGAGGACGATACATCCAGTAATCCGGCGGTCGCGCAGAGAGCAATGCTTCACGGGGGGGGGGATGGAATATGTGAACGCCGCAAAGGGTACCGACTATTCAGAGACTGTTTTCACGTCGAAACTGACATAAATTTGCTTATTTCGTGAATAGGCCAAAATAGGATCGCTCAAAGGACGACATCCAGTAATCCGGCGGTCGCGCAGAGAGCAATGCTTCACGAGGGGGAGATGGATTATTTGAACGCCGCAAAGGGTACCGACTATTCAGAGACTGTTTTCACATCGGAACTGATATAAATTTGCTTATTTCGTGAATGGGCCAAAATAGGTTCACTCAGAGGACGATACATCCAGTAATCCGGCGGTCGCGCCCAGTAATCCGGCGGTCGCGCAGAGAGCAATGCTTAACGAGGGGGAGATGGAATATTTGAACGCCGCAAAGGGTACCGACTATTCAGAGACTGTTTTCACATCGGAACTGATATAAATTTACTTATTTCGTGAATGGGCCAAAATAAGTTCTCTCAGAGGACGATACATCCAGTAATCCGGCGGTCGCGCAGAGAGCAATGCTTCACGGAGGGGGGGGGGGGAGATGGAATATGTGAACGCCGCAAAGGGTACCGACTATTCAGAGACTGTTTTCACGTCGAAACTGATATAAATTTGCTTATTTCGTGAATGGGCCGAAATAGGTTCGCTCAGAGGACGATACATCCAGTAATCCGGCGGTCGCCCAGAGAGCAATGTTTCACGAGGGGGAGATGGAATATTTAAACGCCGCAAAGGGTACCGACTATTCAGAGACTGTTTTTACGTCGGAACTGATATAAATTTGCTTATTTCGTGAATGGGCCAAAATAGGTTCGCTCAGAGGACGATACATCCAGTAATCCGGCGGTCGCGCAGAGAGCAATGCTTCACGAGGGGGAGATGGAATATTTGAACGCCGCAAAGGGTACCGACTATGCAGAGACTGTTTTCACATCGAAACTGATATAAATTTGCTTATTTCGTGAATGGGTCAAAATAGGTTCGCTCAGAGGACGATACATCCAGTAATCCGGCGGTCGCGCAGAGAGCAATGCTTCACGAGAAGGAGATGGAATATTTGAACGCCGCAAAGGGTACCGACTATTCAGAGACTGTTTTCACATCGGAACTGATATAAATTTGCTCATTTCGTGAACGGGCCAAAATAGGTTCGCTCAGAGGACGAAACATCCAGTAATCCGGCGGTCGCGCAGAGAGCAATGTTTCAGGGGGGGGGGGATGGAATATTTGAACGCCGCAAAGGGTACCGACTATGCAGAGACTGTTTTCACTGCGGAACTGATATAAATTTACTTATTTCGTGAATGGGCCAAAATAGCTTCGCTCAGAGGACGATACATCCAGTAGTCCGGCGGTCGCGCAGAGAGCAATGCTTCACGGGGGGGGATGGAATATTTGAACGCCGCAAAGGGTACCGACTATTCAGAGACTGTTTTCACGTCGAAACTGACATAAATTAGCTTATTTCGTGATTGGGCCAAAATAGTTTCGCTCAAAGGACGACATTCAGTAATCCGGCGGTCGCGCAGAGAGCAATGCTTCACGAGGGGGAGATGGAATATTTGAACGCCGCAAAGGGTACCGACTATTCAGAGACTGTTTTCACTGCGGAACTGATATAAATTTGCTTATTTCGTGAATGGGCCAAAATAGGTTCACTCAGAGGACGATACATCCAGTAATCCGGCGGTCGCGCAGAGAGCAATGCTTAACGAGGGGGAGATGGAATATTTGAACGCCGCAAAGGGTACCGACTATTCAGAGACTGTTTTCACATCGGAACTGATATAAATTTACTTATTTCGTGAATGGGCCAAAATAAGTTCTCTCAGAGGACGATACATCCAGTAATCCGGCGGTCGCGCAGAGAGCAATGCTTCACGGAGGGGGGGGGGGGAGATGGAATATGTGAACGCCGCAAAGGGTACCGACTATTCAGAGACTGTTTTCACGTCGAAACTGATATAAATTTGCTTATTTCGTGAATGGGCCGAAATAGGTTCGCTCAGAGGACGATACATCCAGTAATCCGGCGGTCGCCCAGAGAGCAATGTTTCACGAGGGGGAGATGGAATATTTAAACGCCGCAAAGGGTACCGACTATTCAGAGACTGTTTTTACGTCGGAACTGATATAAATTTGCTTATTTCGTGAATGGGCCAAAATAGGTTCGCTCAGAGGACGATACATCCAGTAATCCGGCGGTCGCGCAGAGAGCAATGCTTCACGAGGGGGAGATGGAATATTTGAACGCCGCAAAGGGTACCGACTATGCAGAGACTGTTTTCACATCGAAACTGATATAAATTTGCTTATTTCGTGAATGGGTCAAAATAGGTTCGCTCAGAGGACGATACATCCAGTAATCCGGCGGTCGCGCAGAGAGCAATGCTTCACGAGAAGGAGATGGAATATTTGAACGCCGCAAAGGGTACCGACTATTCAGAGACTGTTTTCACATCGGAACTGATATAAATTTGCTCATTTCGTGAACGGGCCAAAATAGGTTCGCTCAGAGGACGAAACATCCAGTAATCCGGCGGTCGCGCAGAGAGCAATGTTTCAGGGGGGGGGGGGGATGGAATATTTGAACGCCGCAAAGGGTACCGACTATGCAGAGACTGTTTTCACATCGGAAATGATATAAATTTGCTTATTTCGTGAATGGGCCAAAATAGCTTCACTCAGAGGACGATACATCCAGTATTCCGGTGGTCGCGCAGAGAGCAATGCTTCACGGGGGGGGGGGGAGATGGAATATTTGAACGCCGCAAAGGGTACCGACTATTCAGAGACTGTTTTCACTGCGGAACTGATATAAATTTACTTATTTCGTGAATGGGCCAAAATAGGTTCTCTCAGAGGACGATACATCCAGTAATCCGGCGGTCGCGCAGAGAGCAATGCTTCACGGGGGGGAGATGGAATATTTGAACGCCGCAAAGGGTACCGACTATTCAGAGACTGTTTTCACATCGGAACTGATACAAGTTTGCTTATTTCGTGAATGGGCCAAAATAGGTTCACTCAGAGGACGATACATCCAGTAATCGGGCGGTCGCGCAGAGAGCAGTGCTTAACGAGGGGGAGATGGAATATTTGAACGCCGCAAAGGGTACCGACTATTCAGAGACTGTTTTCACATCGGAACTGATATAAATTTACTTATTTCGTGAATGGGCCAAAATAGGTTCTCTCAGAGGACGATACATCCAGTAATCCGGCGGTCGCGCAGAGAGCAATGCTTCACGAGGGGGGGGGGGAGATTGAATATTTGAACGCCGCAAAGGGTACCGACTATGCAGAGACTGTTTTCACATTGGAACTGATATAAAATTGCTTATTTCGTGAATGGGCCAAAATAGCTTCGCTCAGAGGACAATACATCCAGTAATCCGGCGGTCGCGCAGACAGCAATGCTTCACGGGGGGGGGGGGGGGGAGATGGAATATTTGAACGCCGCAAAGGGTACCGACTATTCAGAGACTGTTTTCACTGCGGAACTAATATAAGTTTGCTTATTTCGTGAATGGGCCAAAATAGCTTCGCTCAGAGGACGATACATCCAGTAGTCCGGCGGTCGCGCAGAGAGCAATGCTTCACGGGGGGGGATGGAATATTTGAACGCCGCAAAGGGTACCGACTATTCAGAGACTGTTTTCACGTCGAAACTGACATAAATTAGCTTATTTCGTGATTGGGCCAAAATAGTTTCGCTCAAAGGACGACATTCAGTAATCCGGCGGTCGCGCAGAGAGCAATGCTTCACGAGGGGGAGATGGAATATTTGAACGCCGCAAAGGGTACCGACTATTCAGAGACTGTTTTCACTGCGGAACTGATATAAATTTACTTATTCTCTTTCGAAAAGTACATAAGTAAAGAGGAGTGGTTTGTTTTGATCTGATTCAACAAAAGCACATGCATAAAATCTCTTCGCAGCTGACTAAAATATCAAAACAAACCTGCTCTTTCGAATGATGGTTTATTCCTCTAAAATTTGTGACTTTTGTGCAGATATACGCATGCATACACATATATTTTATATGTTTTATTAGTTTTGAAATGAATTTTTTTAAACATTAAAATATGTATAATGTATTGTGACTATGAAATAGACCAAATTTTTATTAGAATTCATCACTATAAATAAATTATTATAATGCATAGTATTTATGTTGGCTTTTCATCGATTAGAAAGAGCAGGTTTGTTTTGATATTTTAGTCAGCTGCGAAGAGATTTTATGCATGTGCTTTTGTTGAATCAGATCAAAACAAACCACTCCTCTTTACTTATGTACTTTTCGAAAGAGAATGGATGTCCTTTTCTAGAATTTCGAAGAAATTTTTTCAGGTTAGGTTGATGTGCGTTGATAAGAGTTACTCGCGAATGTATGTATCGAAATTAGAAACGAAAACGTATCCTGAATATGGAAACGCATGCATGCTCACGCGCTTGCCAGTCTCTTATTGACGCGCGCTATTACGCATTCGAAAACGTATCCTGAATATGGAAACGCATGCTCACGCGCCTGCCAGTTTCTTATTGACGCGCGTTATTACGCGTCTCTCTCTTCATCTTCACTCTGTTCGCACACCACACATCACCCCACAGTTTTCACGCCATAACTTGGGATCTCTCACCCTTGCCTAGAAACGTTCGAAAACGTATCCTGAATATGGAAACGCATGCTCACTTCTCTCCACTCCGCTCGCACACACCACCCCCACAGTTTTCGCGCCAAAATTTGGGCCCTCTCACCCCTGCCTGCTGCACCACTCGAATCGCACGGGAAGAGAGAGAGCGCGCAGAGAGCGTGCGCTCGTGAGAGAGCCAGACGCGCAGGGATGAGAGTGGCTGAGCGAAAGGCGGGGCATGCGCGTTCGGCCAATCAGAGTGCACAGGCAAGTAAGCCGTGCGACCAATGAGCGCAGAGTGCAGTGGGCGGGGCTTACGTGATGCACACCGTCGTCGTCGTCGTCGTCGTCGTCGTCGTCGTCGTAAACACGTTTAGTGGCAGATTGAGAGAAAAGTTGTTTTGTATATTTTGGATGCCGCAACCGATATTTATTTCTCGAATCATACTCATAGGTCTTGTCAAATGACATTCTAACAAAAAAACACATACTATGGAGTATATCGTATTGGGATAGAGGAAATTGTGTGTGCCTTGGGGGTGACGCGCTGCGCGCGCCAAAGATCAAAACAAACGGGCGGCGCTGCGCGCCGCCCTTAATTTCGTGAATGGGCCAAAATAGGTTCTCTCAGAGGACGATACATCCAGTAATCCGGCGGTCGCGCAGAGAGCAATGCTTCACGAGGGAAAGATGGAATATTTGAACGCCGCAAAGGGTACCGACTATGCAGAGCCTGTTTTCACATCGAAACTGATATAAATTTGCTTATTTCGTGAATGGGCCAAAATAGGTTCGCTCAGAGGACGATACATCCAGTAATCCGGCGGTCGCGCAGAGAGCAATGCTTCACGAGAAGGAGATGGAATATTTGAACGCCGCAAAGGGTACCGACTATTCAGAGACTGTTTTCACATCGGAACTGATATAAATTTGCTCATTTCGTGAACGGGCCAAAATAGGTTCGCTCAGAGGACGAAACATCCAGTAATCCGGCGGTCGCGCAGAGAGCAATGCTTCAGGAGGGGGAGATGGATTATGTGAACGCCGCAAAGGGTACCGACTATTTAGATACTGTTTTCACGTCGGAAATAATATAAATTTGCTTATTTCGTGAATGGGCCAAAATAGCTTCGCTCAGAGGACGATACATCCAGTATTCCGGCGATCGCGCAGAGAGCAATGCTTCACGGGGGGGGATGGAATATTTGAACGCCGCAAAGGGTACCGACTATGCAGAGACTGTTTTCACATCGGAAATGGTATAAGTTTGCTTATTTCGTGAATGGGCCAAAATAGCTTCGCTCAGAGGACGATACATCCAGTATTCCGGCGGTCGCGCAGAGAGCAATGCTTCACGGGGGGGGGGGGGGGGGGAGATGGAATATTTGAACGCCGCAAAGGGTACCGACTATTCAGAGACTGTTTTCACTGCGGAACTGATATAAATTTACTTATTTCGTGAATGGGCCAAAATAGGTTCTCTCAGAGGACGATACATCCAGTAATCCGACGGTCGCGCAGAGAGCAATGCTTCACGGGGGGGAGATGGAATATTTGAACGCCGCAAAGGGTACCGACTATTCAGAGACTGTTTTCACATCGGAACTGATTCAAATTTACTTATTTCGTGAATGGGCCAAAATAGGTTCTCTCAAAGGACGATACATCCAGTAATCCGGCGGTCGCGCAGAGAGCAATGCTTCACGGGGGGGGGGGGGATGGGGGATGGAATATGTGAACGCCGCAAAGGGTACCGACTATTCAGAGACTGTTTTCACGTCGAAACTGATATAAATTTGCTTATTTCGTGAATGGGCCAAAATAGGTTCGCTCAAAGGACGACATCCAGTAATCCGGCGGTCGCGCAGAGAGCAATGCTTCACGAGGTGGAGATGGAATATTTGAACGCCGCAAAGGGTACCGACTCTTCAGAGACTGTTTTCACATCGAAACTGATACAAATTTGCTTATTTCGTGAATGGGCCTAAATAGGTTCACTCAGAGGACGATACATCCAGTAATCGGGCGGTCGCGCAGAGAGCAGTGCTTCACGAGGGGGAGATGGAATATTTGAACGCCGCAAAGGGTACCGACTATTCAGAGACTGTTTTCACATCGAAACTGATTCAAATTTACTTATTTCGTGAATGGGCCAAAATAGGTTCTCTCAGAGGACGATACATCCAGTAATCCGGCGGTCGCGCAGAGAGCAATGCTTCACGAGGGAAAGATGGAATATTTGAACGCCGCAAAGGGTACCGACTATGCAGAGACTGTTTTCACATCGAAACTGATATAAATTTGCTTATTTCGTGAATGGGCCAAAATAGCTTCGCTCAGAGGACGATACATCCAGTAATCCGGCGGTTGCGCAGAGAGCAATGCTTCACGAGAAGGAGATGGAATATTTGAACGCCGCAAAGGGTACCGACTATTCAGAGACTGTTTTCACATCGGAACTGATATAAACTTGCTCATTTCGTGAACGGGCCAAAATAGGTTCGCTCAGAGGACGAAACATCCAGTAATCCGGCGGTCGCGCAGAGAGCAATGCTTCACGGGGGGGATGGAATATTTGAACGCCGCAAAGGGTACCGACTATGCAGAGACTGTTTTCACATCGGAAATGGTATAAATTTGCTTATTTCGTGAATGGGCCAAAATAGCTTCGCTCAGAGGACGATACATCCAGTATTCCGGCGGTCGCGCAGAGAGCAATGCTTCACGGGGGGGGGGGAGATGGAATATTTGAACGCCGCAAAGGGTACCGACTATTCAGAGACTGTTTTCACTGCGGAACTGATATAAATTTACTTATTTCGTGAATGGGCCAAAATAGGTTCTCTCAGAGGACGATACATCCAGTAATCCGGCGGTCGCGCAGAGAGCAATGCTTCACGGGGGGGGGGGGAGATGGAATATTTGAACGCCGCAAAGGGTACCGACTATTCAGAGACTGTTTTCACATCGGAACTGATTCAAATTTACTTATTTCGTGAATGGGCCAAAATAGGTTCTCTCAAAGGACGATACATCCAGTAATCCGGCGGTCGCGCAGAGAGCAATGCTTCACGGGGGGGGGGGATGGGGGATGGAATATGTGAACGCCGCAAAGGGTACCGACTATTCAGAGACTGTTTTCACGTCGAAACTGATATAAATTTGCTTATTTCGTGAATGGGCCAAAATAGGTTCGCTCAAAGGACGACATCCAGTAATCCGGCGGTCGCGCAGAGAGCAATGCTTCACGAGGTGGAGATGGAATATTTGAACGCCGCAAAGGGTACCGACTCTTCAGAGACTGTTTTCACATCGAAACTGATACAAATTTGCTTATTTCGTGAATGGGCCTAAATAGGTTCACTCAGAGGACGATACATCCAGTAATCGGGCGGTCGCGCAGAGAGCAGTGCTTCACGAGGGGGAGATGGAATATTTGAACGCCGCAAAGGGTACCGACTATTCAGAGACTGTTTTCACATCGAAACTGATTCAAATTTACTTATTTCGTGAATGGGCCAAAATAGGTTCTCTCAGAGGACGATACATCCAGTAATCCGGCGGTCGCGCAGAGAGCAATGCTTCACGAGGGAAAGATGGAATATTTGAACGCCGCAAAGGGTACCGACTATGCAGAGACTGTTTTCACATCGAAACTGATATAAATTTGCTTATTTCGTGAATGGGCCAAAATAGCTTCGCTCAGAGGACGATACATCCAGTAATCCGGCGGTTGCGCAGAGAGCAATGCTTCACGAGAAGGAGATGGAATATTTGAACGCCGCAAAGGGTACCGACTATTCAGAGACTGTTTTCACATCGGAACTGATATAAACTTGCTCATTTCGTGAACGGGCCAAAATAGGTTCGCTCAGAGGACGAAACATCCAGTAATCCGGCGGTCGCGCAGAGAGCAATGCTTCACGGGGGGGATGGAATATTTGAACGCCGCAAAGGGTACCGACTATGCAGAGACTGTTTTCACATCGGAAATGGTATAAATTTGCTTATTTCGTGAATGGGCCAAAATAGCTTCGCTCAGAGGACGATACATCCAGTATTCCGGCGGTCGCGCAGAGAGCAATGCTTCACGGGGGGGGGGGAGATGGAATATTTGAACGCCGCAAAGGGTACCGACTATTCAGAGACTGTTTTCACTGCGGAACTGATATAAATTTACTTATTTCGTGAATGGGCCAAAATAGGTTCTCTCAGAGGACGATACATCCAGTAATCCGGCGGTCGCGCAGAGAGCAATGCTTCACGGGGGGGGGGGGGGGGAGATGGAATATTTGAACGCCGCAAAGGGTACCGACTATTCAGAGACTGTTTTCACATCGGAACTGATTCAAATTTACTTATTTCGTGAATGGGCCAAAATAGGTTCTCTCAAAGGACGATACATCCAGTAATCCGGCGGTCGCGCAGAGAGCAATGCTTCACGGGGGGGGGGATGGGGGATGGAATATGTGAACGCCGCAAAGGGTACCGACTATTCAGAGACTGTTTTCACGTCGAAACTGATATAAATTTGCTTATTTCGTGAATGGGCCAAAATAGGTTCGCTCAAAGGACGACATCCAGTAATCCGGCGGTCGCGCAGAGAGCAATGCTTCACGAGGTGGAGATGGAATATTTGAACGCCGCAAAGGGTACCGACTATTCAGAGACTGTTTTCACATCGAAACTGATACAAATTTGCTTATTTCGTGAATGGGCCTAAATAGGTTCACTCAGAGGACGATACATCCAGTAATCGGGCGGTCGCGCAGAGAGCAGTGCTTCACGAGGGGGAGATGGAATATTTGAACGCCGCAAAGGGTACCGACTATTCAGAGACTGTTTTCACATCGAAACTGATTCAAATTTACTTATTTCGTGAATGGGCCAAAATAGGTTCTCTCAGAGGACGATAAATCCAGTATTCCGGCGGTCGCGCAGAGAGCAATGTTTCAGGGGGGGGGGGGATGGAATATTTGAACGCCGCAAAGGGTACCGACTATGCAGAGACTGTTTTCACATCGGAAATGATATAAATTTGCTTATTTCGTGAATGGGCCAAAATAGCTTCACTCAGAGGACGATACATCCAGTATTCCGGCGGTCGCGCAGAGAGCAATGCTTCACGGGGGGGGGATGGAATATGTGAACGCCGCAAAGGGTACCGACTATTCAGAGACTGTTTTCACGTCGAAACTGATATAAATTTACTTATTTCGTGAATGGGCCAAAATAGGTTCTCTCAGAGGACGATACATCCAGTAATCCGGCGGTCGCGCAGAGAGCAATGCTTCACGGGGGGGAGATGGAATATTTGAACGCCGCAAAGGGTACCGACTATTCAGAGACTGTTTTCACATCGGAACTGATTCAAATTTACTTATTTCGTGAATGGGCCAAAATAGGTTCTCTCAGAGGACGATACATCCAGTAATCCGGCGGTCGCGCCGAGAGCAATGCTTCACGGGGGGGGATGGAATATGTGAACGCCGCAAAGGGTACCGACTATTCAGAGACTGTTTTCACGTCGAAACTGACATAAATTTGCTTATTTCGTGAATGGGCCAAAATAGGATCGCTCAAAGGACGACATCCAGTAATCCGGCGGTCGCGCAGAGAGCAATGCTTCACGAGGGGGAGATGGATTATTTGAACGCCGCAAAGGGTACCGACTATTCAGAGACTGTGTTCACATCGGAACTGATATAAATTTGCTTATTTCGTGAATGGGCCAAAATAGGTTCACTCAGAGGACGATACATCCAGTAATCCGGCGGTCGCGCAGAGAGCAATGCTTAACGAGGGGGAGATGGAATATTTGAACGCCGCAAAGGGTACCGACTATTCAGAGACTGTTTTCACATCGGAACTGATATAAATTTACTTATTTCGTGAATGGGCCAAAATAAGTTCTCTCAGAGGACGATACATCCAGTAATCCGGCGGTCGCGCAGAGAGCAATGCTTCACGGAGGGGGGGGGATGGAATATGTGAACGCCGCAAAGGGTACCGACTATTCAGAGACTGTTTTCACGTCGAAACTGATATAAATTTGCTTATTTCGTGAATGGCTCAAAATAGGTTCGCTCAGAGGACGATACATCCAGTAATCCGGCGGTCGCGCAGAGAGCAATGCTTCACGAGGAGATGGAATATTTGAACGCCGCAAAGGGTACCGACTATTCAGAGACTGTTTTTACATCGAAACTGATACAAATTTGCTTGTTTCGTGAATGGGCCGAAATAGGTTCGCTCAGAGGACGATACATCCAGTATTCCGGCGGTCGCACAGAGAGCAATGCTTCACGGGGGGGGGGGATGGAATATGTGAACGCCGCAAAGGGTACCGACTATTCAGAGACTGTTTTCACGTCGAAACTGATATAAATTTACTTATTTCGTGAATGGGCCAAAATAGGTTCTCTCAGAGGACGATACATCCAGTAATCCGGCGGTCGCGCAGAGAGCAATGCTTCACGAGAAGGAGATGGAATATTTGAACGCCGCAAAGGGTACCGACTATTCAGAGACTGTTTTCACATCGGAACTGATATAAATTTGCTCATTTCGTGAACGGGCCAAAATAGGTTCGCTCAGAGGACGAAACATCCAGTAATCCGGCGGTCGCGCCGAGAGCAATGCTTCAGGAGGGGGAGATGGATTATGTGAACGCCGCAAAGGGTACCGACTATTTAGAGACTGTTTTCACGTCGGAAATAATATAAATTTGCTTATTTCGTGAATGGGCCAAAATAGGTTCGCTCAAAGGACGACATCCAGTAATCCGGCGGTCGCGCAGAGTGCAATGCTTCACGAGGTGGAGATGGAATATTTGAACGCCGCAAAGGGTACCGACTATTCAGAGACTGTTTTCACATCGGAACTGATTCAAATTTACTTATTTCGTGAATGGGCCAAAATAGGTTCTCTCAGAGGACGATACATCCAGTAATCCGGCGGTCGCGCAGAGAGCAATGCTTCACGGGGGGGGATGGAATATGTGAACGCCGCAAAGGGTACCGACTATTCAGAGACTGTTTTCACGTCGAAACTGACATAAATTTGCTTATTTCGTGAATGGGCCAAAATAGGATCGCTCAAAGGACGACATCCAGTAATCCGGCGGTCGCGCAGAGAGCAATGCTTCACGAGGGGGAGATGGATTATTTGAACGCCGCAAAGGGTACCGACTATTCAGAGACTGTGTTCACATCGGAACTGATATAAATTTGCTTATTTCGTGAATGGGCCAAAATAGGTTCACTCAGAGGACGATACATCCAGTAATCCGGCGGTCGCGCAGAGAGCAATGCTTAACGAGGGGGAGATGGAATATTTGAACGCCGCAAAGGGTACCGACTATTCAGAGACTGTTTTCACATCGGAACTGATATAAATTTACTTATTTCGTGAATGGGCCAAAATAAGTTCTCTCAGAGGACGATACATCCAGTAATCCGGCGGTCGCGCAGAGAGCAATGCTTCACGAGGAGATGGAATATTTGAACGCCGCAAAGGGTACCGACTATTCAGAGACTGTTTTTACATCGAAACTGATACAAATTTGCTTGTTTCGTGAATGGGCCGAAATAGGTTCGCTCAGAGGACGATACATCCAGTATTCCGGCGGTCGCACAGAGAGCAATGCTTCACGGGGGGGGGGGGGATGGAATATGTGAACGCCGCAAAGGGTACCGACTATTCAGAGACTGTTTTCACGTCGAAACTGATATAAATTTACTTATTTCGTGAATGGGCCAAAATAGGTTCTCTCAGAGGACGATACATCCAGTAATCCGGCGGTCGCGCAGAGAGCAATGCTTCACGAGAAGGAGATGGAATATTTGAACGCCGCAAAGGGTACCGACTATTCAGAGACTGTTTTCACATCGGAACTGATATAAATTTGCTCTTTTCGTGAACGGGCCAAAATAGGTTCGCTCAGAGGACGAAACATCCAGTAATCCGGCGGTCGCGCAGAGAGCAATGCTTCAGGAGGGGGAGATGGATTATGTGAACGCCGCAAAGGGTACCGACTATTTAGAGACTGTTTTCACGTCGGAAATAATATAAATTTGCTTATTTCGTGAATGGGCCAAAATAGCTTCGCTCAGAGGACGATACATCCAGTATTCCGGCGATCGCGCAGAGAGCAATGCTTCACGGGGGGGGGATGGAATATTTGAACGCCGCAAAGGGTACCGACTATGCAGAGACTGTTTTCACATCGGAAATGGTATAAATTTGCTTATTTCGTGAATGGGCCAAAATAGCTTCGCTCAGAGGACGATACATCCAGTATTCCGGCGGTCGCGCAGAGAGCAATGCTTCACGGGGGGGGGGGAGATGGAATATTTGAACGCCGCAAAGGGTACCGACTATTCGGGGCCTTTTTTCACTGCGGAACTGATATAAATTTACTTATTTCGTGAATGGGCCAAAATAGGTTCTCTCAGAGGACGATACATCCAGTAATCCGGCGGTCGCGCAGAGAGCAATGCTTCACGGGGGGGAGATGGAATATTTGAACGCCGCAAAGGGTACCGACTATTCAGAGACTGTTTTCACATCGGAACTGATTCAAATTTACTTATTTCGTGAATGGGCCAAAATAGGTTCTCTCAAAGGACGATACATCCAGTAATCCGGCGGTCGCGCAGAGAGCAATGCTTCACGGGGGGGGGGATGGGGGATGGAATATGTGAACGCCGCAAAGGGTACCGACTATTCAGAGACTGTTTTCACGTCGAAACTGATATAAATTTGCTTATTTCGTGAATGGGCCAAAATAGGTTCGCTCAAAGGACGACATCCAGTAATCCGGCGGTCGCGCAGAGAGCAATGCTTCACGAGGTGGAGATGGAATATTTGAACGCCGCAAAGGGTACCGACTATTCAGAGACTGTTTTCACATCGAAACTGATACAAATTTGCTTATTTCGTGAATGGGCCTAAATAGGTTCACTCAGAGGACAATACATCCAGTAATCGGGCGGTCGCGCAGAGAGCAGTGCTTCACGAGGGGGAGATGGAATATTTGAACGCCGCAAAGGGTACCGACTATTCAGAGACTGTTTTCACAACGAAACTGATTCAAATTTACTTATTTCGTGAATGGGCCAAAATAGGTTCTCTCAGAGGACGATAAATCCAGTATTCCGGCGGTCGCGCAGAGAGCAATGTTTCAGGGGGGGGGGGGGATGGAATATTTGAACGCCGCAAAGGGTACCGACTATGCAGAGACTGTTTTCACATCGGAAATGATATAAATTTGCTTATTTCGTGAATGGGCCAAAATAGCTTCACTCAGAGGACGATACATCCAGTATTCCGGCGGTCGCGCAGAGAGCAATGCTTCACGGGGGGGGATGGAATATGTGAACGCCGCAAAGGGTACCGACTATTCAGAGACTGTTTTCACGTCGAAACTGATATAAATTTACTTATTTCGTGAATGGGCCAAAATAGGTTCTCTCAGAGGACGATACATCCAGTAATCCGGCGGTCGCGCAGAGAGCAATGCTTCACGGGGGGGAGATGGAATATTTGAACGCCGCAAAGGGTACCGACTATTCAGAGACTGTTTTCACATCGGAACTGATTCAAATTTACTTATTTCGTGAATGGGCCAAAATAGGTTCTCTCAGAGGACGATACATCCAGTAATCCGGCGGTCGCGCAGAGAGCAATGCTTCACGGGGGGGGATGGAATATGTGAACGCCGCAAAGGGTACCGACTATTCAGAGACTGTTTTCACGTCGAAACTGACATAAATTTGCTTATTTCGTGAATGGGCCAAAATAGGATCGCTCAAAGGACGACATCCAGTAATCCGGCGGTCGCGCAGAGAGCAATGCTTCACGAGGGGGAGATGGATTATTTGAACGCCGCAAAGGGTACCGACTATTCAGAGACTGTGTTCACATCGGAACTGATATAAATTTGCTTATTTCGTGAATGGGCCAAAATAGGTTCACTCAGAGGACGATACATCCAGTAATCCGGCGGTCGCGCAGAGAGCAATGCTTAACGAGGGGGAGATGGAATATTTGAACGCCGCAAAGGGTACCGACTATTCAGAGACTGTTTTCACATCGGAACTGATATAAATTTACTTATTTCGTGAATGGGCCAAAATAAGTTCTCTCAGAGGACGATACATCCAGTAATCCGGCGGTCGCGCAGAGAGCAATGCTTCACGGAGGGGGGGGGGATGGAATATGTGAACGCCGCAAAGGGTACCGACTATTCAGAGACTGTTTTCACGTCGAAACTGATATAAATTTGCTTATTTCGTGAATGGCTCAAAATAGGTTCGCTCAGAGGACGATACATCCAGTAATCCGGCGGTCGCGCAGAGAGCAATGCTTCACGAGGAGATGGAATATTTGAACGCCGCAAAGGGTACCGACTATTCAGAGACTGTTTTTACATCGAAACTGATACAAATTTGCTTGTTTCGTGAATGGGCCGAAATAGGTTCGCTCAGAGGACGATACATCCAGTATTCCGGCGGTCGCACAGAGAGCAATGCTTCACGGGGGGGGGATGGAATATGTGAACGCCGCAAAGGGTACCGACTATTCAGAGACTGTTTTCACGTCGAAACTGATATAAATTTACTTATTTCGTGAATGGGCCAAAATAGGTTCTCTCAGAGGACGATACATCCAGTAATCCGGCGGTCGCGCAGAGAGCAATGCTTCACGGGGGGGATATGGAATATTTGAACGCCGCAAAGGGTACCGACTATTCAGAGACTGTTTTTACATCGGAACTGATTCAAATTTACTTCAAATTTACGATACATCCAGTAATCCGGCGGTCGCGCAGAGAGCAATGCTTCACGGGGGGGAGATGGAATATTTGAACGCCGCAAAGGGTACCGACTATTCAGAGACTGTTTTCACATCGGAACTGATTCAAATTTACTTATTTCGTGAATGGGCCAAAATAGGTTCTCTCAGAGGACGATACATCCAGTAATCCGGCGGTCGCGCAGAGAGCAATGCTTCACGGGGGGGAGATGGAATATTTGAACGCCGCAAAGGGTACCGACTATTCAGAGACTGTTTTCACATCGGAACTGATTCAAATTTACTTATTTCGTGAATGGGCCAAAATAGGTTCTCTCAGAGGACGATACATCCAGTAATCCGGCGGTCGCGCAGAGAGCAATGCTTCACGGGGGGGGATGGAATATGTGAACGCCGCAAAGGGTACCGACTATTCAGAGACTGTTTTCACGTCGAAACTGACATAAATTTGCTTATTTCGTGAATGGGCCAAAATAGGATCGCTCAAAGGACGACATCCAGTAATCCGGCGGTCGCGCAGAGAGCAATGCTTCACGAGGGGGAGATGGATTATTTGAACGCCGCAAAGGGTACCGACTATTCAGAGACTGTGTTCACATCGGAACTGATATAAATTTGCTTATTTCGTGAATGGGCCAAAATAGGTTCACTCAGAGGACGATACATCCAGTAATCCGGCGGTCGCGCAGAGAGCAATGCTTAACGAGGGGGAGATGGAATATTTGAACGCCGCAAAGGGTACCGACTATTCAGAGACTGTTTTCACATCGGAACTGATATAAATTTACTTATTTCGTGAATGGGCCAAAATAAGTTCTCTCAGAGGACGATACATCCAGTAATCCGGCGGTCGCGCAGAGAGCAATGCTTCACGGAGGGGGGGGGGATGGAATATGTGAACGCCGCAAAGGGTACCGACTATTCAGAGACTGTTTTCACGTCGAAACTGATATAAATTTGCTTATTTCGTGAATGGCTCAAAATAGGTTCGCTCAGAGGACGATACATCCAGTAATCCGGCGGTCGCGCAGAGAGCAATGCTTCACGAGGAGATGGAATATTTGAACGCCGCAAAGGGTACCGACTATTCAGAGACTGTTTTTACATCGAAACTGATACAAATTTGCTTGTTTCGTGAATGGGCCGAAATAGGTTCGCTCAGAGGACGATACATCCAGTATTCCGGCGGTCGCACAGAGAGCAATGCTTCACGGGGGGGGATGGAATATGTGAACGCCGCAAAGGGTACCGACTATTCAGAGACTGTTTTCACGTCGAAACTGATATAAATTTACTTATTTCGTGAATGGGCCAAAATAGGTTCTCTCAGAGGACGATACATCCAGTAATCCGGCGGTCGCGCAGAGAGCAATGCTTCACGGGGGGGATATGGAATATTTGAACGCCGCAAAGGGTACCGACTATTCAGAGACTGTTTTTACATCGGAACTGATTCAAATTTACTTCAAATTTACGATACATCCAGTAATCCGGCGGTCGCGCAGAGAGCAATGCTTCACGGGGGGGAGATGGAATATTTGAACGCCGCAAAGGGTACCGACTATTCAGAGACTGTTTTCACATCGGAACTGATTCAAATTTACTTATTTCGTGAATGGGCCAAAATAGGTTCTCTCAGAGGACGATACATCCAGTAATCCGGCGGTCGCGCAGAGAGCAATGCTTCACGGGGGGGGGATGGAATATGTGAACGCCGCAAAGGGTACCGACTATTCAGAGACTGTTTTCACGTCGAAACTGACATAAATTTGCTTATTTCGTGAATGGGCCAAAATAGGATCGCTCAAAGGACGACATCCAGTAATCCGGCGGTCGCGCAGAGAGCAATGCTTCACGAGGGGGAGATGGATTATTTGAACGCCGCAAAGGGTACCGACTATTCAGAGACTGCTTTCACATCGGGACTGATATAAATTTGCTTATTTCGTGAATGGGCCAAAATAGGTTCACTCAGAGGACGATACATCCAGTAATCCGGCGGTCGCGCAGAGAGCAATGCTTAACGAGGGGGAGATGGAATATGTGAACGCCGCAAAGGGTACCGACTATTCAGAGACTGTTTTCACGTCGAAACTGACATAAATTTGCTTATTTCGTGAATGGGCCAAAATAGGATCGCTCAAAGGACGACATCCAGTAATCCGGCGGTCGCGCAGAGAGCAATGCTTCACGAGGGGGAGATGGATTATTTGAACGCCGCAAAGGGTACCGACTATTCAGAGACTGCTTTCACATCGGGACTGATATAAATTTGCTTATTTCGTGAATGGGCCAAAATAGGTTCACTCAGAGGACGATACATCCAGTAATCCGGCGGTCGCGCAGAGAGCAATGCTTAACGAGGGGGAGATGGAATATTTGAACGCCGCAAAGGGTACCGACTATTCAGAGACTGTTTTCACATCGGAACTGATATAAATTTACTTATTTCGTGAATGGGCCAAAATAAGTTCTCTCAGAGGACGATACATCCAGTAATCCGGCGGTCGCGCAGAGAGCAATGCTTCACGGAGGGGGGGGGGAGATGGAATATGTGAACGCCGCAAAGGGTACCGACTATTCAGAGACTGTTTTCACGTCGAAACTGATATAAATTTGCTTATTCCGTGAATGGCTCAAAATAGGTTCGCTCAGAGGACGATACATCCAGTAATCCGGCGGTCGCGCAGAGAGCAATGCTTCACGAGGAGGAGATGGAATACTTGAACGCCGCAAAGGGTACCGACTATTCAGAGACTGTTTTTACATCGAAACTGATACAAATTTGCTTGTTTCGTGAATGGGCCGAAATAGGTTCGCTCAGAGGACGATACAACCAGTAATCCGGCGGTCGCCCAGAGAGCTATGTTTCACGAGGAGGAGATGGAATATTTGAACGCCGCAAAGGGTACCGACTATTCAGAGACTGTTTTTACGTCGGAACTGATATAAATTTGCTTTTTTCGTGAATGGGCCAAAATAGGTTCGCTCAGAGGACGATACATCCAGTAATCCGGCGGTCGCGCAGAGAGCAATGCTTCACGAGGGGGAGATGGAATATTTGAACGCCGCAAAGGGTACCGACTATGCAGAGACTGTTTTCACATCGAAACTGATATAAATTTGCTTATTTCGTGAATGGGCCAAAATAGGTTCGCTCAGAGGACGATACATCCAGTAATCCGGCGGTCGCGCAGAGAGCAATGCTTCACGAGAAGGAGATGGAATATTTGAACGCCGCAAAGGGTACCGACTATTCAGAGACTGTTTTCACATCGGAACTGATATAAATTGCTCATTTCGTGAACGGGCCAAAATAGGTTCGCTCAGAGGACGATACATCCAGTAATCCGGCGGTCGCGCAGAGAGCAATGCTTCACGAGAAGGAGATGGAATATTTGAACGCCGCAAAGGGTACCGACTATTCAGAGACTGTTTTCACATCGGAACTGATATAAATTTGCTCATTTCGTGAACGGGCCAAAATAGGTTCGCTCAGAGGACGAAACATCCAGTAATCCGGCGGTCGCGCAGAGAGCAATGTTTCAGGGGGGGGATGGAATATTTGAACGCCGCAAAGGGTACCGACTATGCAGAGACTGTTTTCACATCGGAAATGATATAAATTTGCTTATTTCGTGAATGGGCCAAAATAGCTTCACTCAGAGGACGATACATCCAGTATTCCGGTGGTCGCGCAGAGAGCAATGCTTCACGGGGGGGGGGGGGAGATGGAATATTTGAACGCCGCAAAGGGTACCGACTATTCAGAGACTGTTTTCACATCGAAACTGATTCAAATTTACTTATTTCCTGAATGGGCCAAAATAGGTTCGCTTAGAGGACGATACATCCAGTAATCCGGCGGTCGCGCAGAGAGCAATGCTTCACGGGGGGGGGGGATGGAATATGTGAACGCCGCAAAGGGTACCGACTATTCAGAGACTGTTTTCACATCGGAACTGATATAAATTTGCTTATTTCGTGAATGGTCCAAAATAGGTTCACTCAGAGGACGATACATCCAGTAATCCGGCGGTCGCGCAGAGAGCAATGCTTAACGAGGGGGAGATGGAATATTTGAACGCCGCAAAGGGTACCGACTATTCAGAGACTGTTTTCACATTGGAACTGATATAAATTTACTTACTTCGTGAATGGGCCAAAATAAGTTCTCTCAGAGGACGATACATCCAGTAATCCGGCGGTCGCGCAAAGAGCAATGCTTCACGGAGGGGGGGGGGGGAGATGGAATATGTGAACGCCGCAAAGGGTACCGACTATTCAGAGACTGTTTTCACGTCGAAACTGATATAAATTTGCTTATTTCGTGAATGGGCCAAAATAGGTTCGCTCAGAGGACGATACATCCAGTAATCCGGCGGTCGCGCAGAGAGCAATGCTTCACGAGGGGGAGATGGAATATTTGAACGCTGCAAAGGGTACCGACTATTCAGAGACTGTTTCTACATCGTAACTGATACAAATTTGCTTATTTCGTGAATGGGCCGAAATAGGTTCGCTCAGAGGACGATACATCCAGTAATCCGGCGGTCGCCCAGAGAGCAATGTTTCACGAGGAGGAGATGGAATATTTGAACGCCGCAAAGGGTACCGACTATTCAGAGACTGTTTTTACGTCGGAACTGATATAAATTTGCTTATTACGTGAATGGGCCAAAATAGGTTCGCTCAGAGGACGATACATCCAGTAATCCGGCGGTCGCGCAGAGAGCAATGCTTCACGAGGGGGAGATGGAATATTTGAACGCCGCAAAGGGTACCGACTATGCAGAGATTGTTTTCACATCGAAACTGATATTAATTTGCTTATTTCGTGAATGGGCCAAAATAGGTTCGCTCAGAGGACGATACATCCAGTAATCCGGCGATCGCGCAGAGAGCAATGCTTCACGAGAAGGAGATGGAATATTTGAACGCCGCAAAGGGTACCGACTATTCAGAGACTGTTTTCACATCGAAACTGATTCAAATTTACTTATTTCGTGAATGGGCCCAAATAGGTTCTCTCAGAGGACGATACATCCAGTAATCCGGCGGTCGCGCAGAGAGCAATGCTTCACGGGGGGGGATGGAATATGTGAACGCCGCAAAGGGTACCGACTATTCAGAGACTGTTTTCACATCGAAACTGATTCAAATTTACTTATTTCGTGAATGGGCCCAAATAGGTTCTCTCAGAGGACGATACATCCAGTAATCCGGCGGTCGCGCAGAGAGCAATGCTTCACGGGGGGGGGGGGGGATGGAATATGTGAACGCCGCAAAGGGTACCGACTATTCAGAGACTGTTTTCACGTCGAAACTGATATAAATTTGCTTATTTCGTGAATGGGCCAAAATAGGTTCGCTCAAAGGACGACATCCAGTAATCCGGCGGTCGCGCAGAGAGCAATGCTTCACGAGGTGGAGATGGAATATTTGAACGCCGCAAAGGGTACCGACTATTCAGAGACTGTTTTCACATCGGAACTGATACAAATTTGCTTATTTCGTGAATGGGCCAAAATAGGTTCACTCAGAGGACGATACATCCAGTAATCGGGCGGTCGCGCAGAGAGCAGTGCTTAACGAGGGGGAGATGGAATATTTGAACGCCGCAAAGGGTACCGACTATTCAGAGACTGTTTTCACATCGGAACTGATATAAAATTGCTTATTTCGTGAATGGGCCAAAATAGCTTCGCTCAGAGGACAATACATCCAGTAGTCCGGCGGTCGCGCAGAGAGCAATGCTTCACGGGGGGGGATGGAATATTTGAACGCCGCAAAGGGTACCGACTATTCAGAGACTGTTTTCACGTCGAAACTAATATAAGTTTGCTTATTTCGTGAATGGGCCAAAATAGCTTCGCTCAGAGGACGATACATCCAGTAGTCCGGCGGTCGCGCAGAGAGCAATGCTTCACGGGGGGGGGGGGGAGATGGAATATTTGAACGCCGCAAAGGGTACCGACTATTCAGAGACTGTTTTCACATTGGAACTGATATAAAATTGCTTATTTCGTGAATGGGCCAAAATAGCTTCGCTCAGAGGACAATACATCCAGTAGTCCGGCGGTCGCGCAGAGAGCAATGCTTCACGGGGGGATGGAATATTTGAACGCCGCAAAGGGTACCGACTATTCAGAGACTGTTTTCACGTCGAAACTAATATAAGTTTGCTTATTTCGTGAATGGGCCAAAATAGCTTCGCTCAGAGGACGATACATCCAGTAGTCCGGCGGTCGCGCAGAGAGCAATGTTTCAGGGGGGGGGGGGATGGAATATTTGAACGCCGCAAAGGGTACCGACTATGCAGAGACTGTTTTCACATCGGAAATGATATAAATTTGCTTATTTCGTGAATGGGCCAAAATAGCTTCACTCAGAGGACGATACATCCAGTATTCCGGTGGTCGCGCAGAGAGCAATGCTTCACGGGGGGGGGGAGATGGAATATTTGAACGCCGCAAAGGGTACCGACTATTCAGAGACTGTTTTCACATCGAAACTGATTCAAATTTACTTATTTCCTGAATGGGCCAAAATAGGTTCGCTTAGAGGACGATACATCCAGTAATCCGGCGGTCGCGCAGAGAGCAATGCTTCACGGGGGGGATGGAATATGTGAACGCCGCAAAGGGTACCGACTATTCAGAGACTGTTTTCACATCGGAACTGATATAAATTTGCTTATTTCGTGAATGGGCCAAAATAGGTTCACTCAGAGGACGATACATCCAGTAATCCGGCGGTCGCGCAGAGAGCAATGCTTAACGAGGGGGAGATGGAATATTTGAACGCCGCAAAGGGTACCGACTATTCAGAGACTGTTTTCACATCGGAACTGATATAAATTTACTTACTTCGTGAATGGGCCAAAATAAGTTCTCTCAGAGGACGATACATCCAGTAATCCGGCGGTCGCGCAAAGAGCAATGCTTCACGGAGGGGGGGGGGAGATGGAATATGTGAACGCCGCAAAGGGTACCGACTATTCAGAGACTGTTTTCACGTCGAAACTGATATAAATTTGCTTATTTCGTGAATGGGCCAAAATAGGTTCGCTCAGAGGACGATACATCCAGTAATCCGGCGGTCGCGCAGAGAGCAATGCTTCACGAGGGGGAGATGGAATATTTGAACGCTGCAAAGGGTACCGACTATTCAGAGACTGTTTCTACATCGTAACTGATACAAATTTGCTTATTTCGTGAATGGGCCGAAATAGGTTCGCTCAGAGGACGATACATCCAGTAATCCGGCGGTCGCCCAGAGAGCAATGTTTCACGAGGAGGAGATGGAATATTTGAACGCCGCAAAGGGTACCGACTATTCAGAGACTGTTTTTACGTCGGAACTGATATAAATTTGCTTATTACGTGAATGGGCCAAAATAGGTTCGCTCAGAGGACGATACATCCAGTAATCCGGCGGTCGCGCAGAGAGCAATGCTTCACGAGGGGGAGATGGAATATTTGAACGCCGCAAAGGGTACCGACTATGCAGAGATTGTTTTCACATCGAAACTGATATTAATTTGCTTATTTCGTGAATGGGCCAAAATAGGTTCGCTCAGAGGACGATACATCCAGTAATCCGGCGATCGCGCAGAGAGCAATGCTTCACGAGAAGGAGATGGAATATTTGAACGCCGCAAAGGGTACCGACTATTCAGAGACTGTTTTCACATCGAAACTGATTCAAATTTACTTATTTCGTGAATGGGCCCAAATAGGTTCTCTCAGAGGACGATACATCCAGTAATCCGGCGGTCGCGCAGAGAGCAATGCTTCACGGGGGGGGGATGGAATAAGTGAACGCCGCAAAGGGTACCGACTATTCAGAGACTGTTTTCACATCGAAACTGATTCAAATTTACTTATTTCGTGAATGGGCCCAAATAGGTTCTCTCAGAGGACGATACATCCAGTAATCCGGCGGTCGCGCAGAGAGCAATGCTTCACGGGGGGGGATGGAATATGTGAACGCCGCAAAGGGTACCGACTATTCAGAGACTGTTTTCACGTCGAAACTGATATAAATTTGCTTATTTCGTGAATGGGCCAAAATAGGTTCGCTCAAAGGACGACATCCAGTAATCCGGCGGTCGCGCAGAGAGCAATGCTTCACGAGGTGGAGATGGAATATTTGAACGCCGCAAAGGGTACCGACTATTCAGAGACTGTTTTCACATCGGAACTGATACAAATTTGCTTATTTCGTGAATGGGCCAAAATAGGTTCACTCAGAGGACGATACATCCAGTAATCGGGCGGTCGCGCAGAGAGCAGTGCTTAACGAGGGGGAGATGGAATATTTGAACGCCGCAAAGGGTACCGACTATTCAGAGACTGTTTTCACATCGGAACTGATATAAAATTGCTTATTTCGTGAATGGGCCAAAATAGCTTCGCTCAGAGGACAATACATCCAGTAGTCCGGCGGTCGCGCAGAGAGCAATGCTTCACGGGGGGATGGAATATTTGAACGCCGCAAAGGGTACCGACTATTCAGAGACTGTTTTCACGTCGAAACTAATATAAGTTTGCTTATTTCGTGAATGGGCCAAAATAGCTTCGCTCAGAGGACGATACATCCAGTAGTCCGGCGGTCGCGCAGAGAGCAATGCTTCACGGGGGGGGGGGGGGAGATGGAATATTTGAACGCCGCAAAGGGTACCGACTATTCAGAGACTGTTTTCACATTGGAACTGATATAAAATTGCTTATTTCGTGAATGGGCCAAAATAGCTTCGCTCAGAGGACAATACATCCAGTAGTCCGGCGGTCGCGCAGAGAGCAATGCTTCACGGGGGGATGGAATATTTGAACGCCGCAAAGGGTACCGACTATTCAGAGACTGTTTTCACGTCGAAACTAATATAAGTTTGCTTATTTCGTGAATGGGCCAAAATAGCTTCGCTCAGAGGACGATACATCCAGTAGTCCGGCGGTCGCGCAGAGAGCAATGCTTCACGGGGGGGGGGGAGATGGAATATTTGAACGCCGCAAAGGGTACCGACTATTCAGAGACTGTTTTCACTGCGGAACTAATATAAGTTTGCTTATTTCGTGAATGGGCCAAAATAGCTTCGCTCAGAGGACGATACATCCAGTAGTCCGGCGGTCGCGCAGAGAGCAATGCTTCACAGGGGGGATGGAATATTTGAACGCCGCAAAGGGTACCGACTATTCAGAGACTGTTTTCACGTCGAAACTGACATAAATTGGCTTATTTCGTGAATGGGCCAAAATAGGTTCGCTCAAAGGACGACATTCAGTAATCCGGCGGTCGCGCAGAGAGCAATGCTTCACGAGGGGGAGATGGAATATTTGAACGCCGCAAAGGGTACCGACTATTCAGAGACTGTTTTCACTGCGGAACTGATATAAGTTTACTTACTTCGTGAATGGGCCAAAATAGGTTCTCTCAGAGGACGATACATCCAGTAATCCGGCGGTCGCGCAGAGAGCAATGCTTCACGAGGGGGAGATGGAATATTTGAACGCCGCAAAGGGTACCGACTATGCAGAGCCTGTTTTCACATCGAAACTGATATAAATTTGCTTATTTCGTGAATGGGCCAAAATAGGTTCGCTCAGAGGACGATACATCCAGTAATCCGGCGGTCGCGCAGAGAGAAATGCTTCACGAGAAGGAGATGGAATATTTGAACGCCGCAAAGGGTACCGACTATTCAGAGACTGTTTTCACATCGGAACTGATATAAATTTGCTCATTTCGTGAACGGGCCAAAATAGGTTCGCTCAGAGGACGAAACATCCAGTAATCCGGCGGTCGCGCAGAGAGCAATGCTTCAGGAGGGGGAGATGGAATATGTGAACGTCGCAAAGGGTACCGACTATTTAGAGACTGTTTTCACGTCGGAAATAATATAAATTTGCTTATTTCGTGAATGGGCCAAAATAGCTTCGCTCAGAGGACGATACAACCAGTATTCCGGCGGTCGCGCAGAGAGCAATGCTTCACGGGGGGATGGAATATTTGAACGCCGCAAAGGGTACCGACTATGCAGAAACTGTTTTCACATCGGAAATGGTATAAATTTGCTTATTTCGTGAATGGGCCAAAATAGCTTCGCTCAGAGGACGATACATCCAGTATTCCGGCGTTCGCGCAGAGAGCAATGCTTCACGGGGGGGATGGAATATTTGAACGCCGCAAAGGGTACCGACTATTCAGAGACTGTTTTCATTGCGGAACTGATATAAATTTACTTATTTCGTGAATGGGCCAAAATAGGTTCTCTCAGAGGACGATACATCCAGAAATCCGGCGGTCGCGCAGAGAGCAATGCTTCACGGGGGGGGGGAGATGGAATATTTGAACGCCGCAAAGGGTACCGACTATTCAGAGACTGTTTTCACATCGGAACTGATTCAAATTTACTTATTTCGTGAATGGGCCAAAATAGGTTCTCTCAGAGGACGATACATCCAGTAATCCGGCGGTCGCGCAGAGAGCAATGCTTCACGGGGGGGGGGGATGGAATATGTGAACGCCGCAAAGGGTACCGACTATTCAGAGACTGTTTTCACGTCGAAACTGATATAAATTTGCTTATTTCGTGAATGGGCCAAAATAGGTTCACTCAGAGGACGATACATCCAGTAATCGGGCGGTCGCGCAGAGAGCAGTGCTTCACGAGGGGGAGATGGAATATTTGAACGCCGCAAAGGGTACCGACTATTCAGAGACTGTTTTCACATTGGAACTGATACAAATTTGCTTATTTCGTGAATGGGCCAAAATAGGTTCACTCAGAGGACGATACATCCAGTAATCGGGCGGTCGCGCAGAGATCAGTGCTTAACGAGGGGGAGATGGAATATTTGAACGCCGCAAAGGGTACCGACTATTCAGAGACTGTTTTCACATCGGAACTGATATAAATTTACTTATTTCGTGAATGGGCCAAAATAGGTTCTCTCAGAGGACGATACATCCAGTAATCCGGCGGTCGCGCAGAGAGCAATGCTTCACGGGGGGGGGGGAGATGGAATATTTGAACGCCGCAAAGGGTACCGACTATGCAGAGACTGTTTTCACATTGGAACTGATATAAAATTGCTTATTTCGTGAATGGGCCAAAATAGCTTCGCTCAGAGGACAATACATCCAGTAATCCGGCGGTCGCGCAGAGAGCAATGCTTCACGGGGGGGGGGGGGGAGATGGAATATTTGAACGCCGCAAAGGGTACCGACTATTCAGAGACTGTTTTCACTGCGTAACTAATATAAGTTTGCTTATTTCGTGAATGGGCCAAAATAGCTTCGCTCAGAGGACGATACATCCAGTAGTCCGGCGGTCGCGCAGAGAGCAATGCTTCACGGGGGGGATGGAATATTTGAACGCCGCAAAGGGTACCGACTATTCAAAGACTGTTTTCACGTCGAAACTGACATAAATTGGCTTATTTCGTGAATTGGCCAAAATAGGTTCGCTCAAAGGACGACATTCAGTAATCCGGCGGTCGCGCAGAGAGCAATGCTTCATTTGAACGCCGCAAAGGGTACCGACTATTCAAAGACTGTTTTCACGTCGAAACTGACATAAATTGGCTTATTTCGTGAATTGGCCAAAATAGGTTCGCTCAAAGGACGACATTCAGTAATCCGGCGGTCGCGCAGAGAGCAATGCTTCACGAGAAGGAGATGGAATATTTGAACGCCGCAAAGGGTACCGACTATTCAGAGACTGTTTCACTGCGGAACTGATATAAATTTACTTATTTCGTGAATGGGCCAAAATAGGTTCTCTCAGAGGACGATACATCCAGTAATCCGGCGGTCGCGCAGAGAGCAATGCTTCACGAGGGGGAGATGGAATATTTGAACGCCGCAAAGGGTACCGACTATGCAGAGACTGTTTTCATGTTGAAACTGATATAAATTTGCTTATTTCGTGAATGGGCCAAAATAGGTTAGCTCAGAGGACGATACATCCAGTAATCCGGCGGTAGCGCAGAGAGCAATGCTTCACGAGGGAGAGATGGAATATTTGAACGCCGCAAAGGGTACCGACTATGCAGAGACTGTTTACACAATACAACTGAAATAAATTTGCTTATTTCGTGAATGGGCCAAAATAAGTTCGCTCAGAGGACGATACGTCCACTAATCCGGCGGTCGCGCAGAGAGCAATTCTTCACGAGGGGGAGATGGAATATTTGAACGCCGCAAAGGGTACCGACTATTCAGAGACTGTTTTCACTGCGTAACTAATATAAGTTTGCTTATTTCGTGAATGGGCCAAAATAGGTTCGCTCAGAGGACGATACATCCAGTAATCCGGCGGTCGCCCAGAGAGCAATGTTTCACGAGGAGGAGATGGAATATTTGAACGCCGCAAAGGGTACCGACTATTCAGAGACTGTTTTTACGTCGGAACTGATATAAAGTTGCTTATTACGTGAATGGGCCAAAATAGGTTCGCTCAGAGGACGATACATCCAGTAATCCGGCGGTCGCGCAGAGAGCAATGCTTCACGAGGGGGAGATGGAATATTTGAACGCCGCAAAGGGTACCGACTATGCAGAGATTGTTTTCACATCGAAACTGATATTAATTTGCTTATTTCGTGAATGGGCCAAAATAGGTTCGCTCAGAGGACGATACATCCAGTAATCCGGCGATCGCGCAGAGAGCAATGCTTCACGAGAAGGAGATGGAATATTTGAACGCCGCAAAGGGTACCGACTATTCAGAGACTGTTTTCACATCGAAACTGATTCAAATTTACTTATTTCGTGAATGGGCCCAAATAGGTTCTCTCAGAGGACGATACATCCAGTAATCCGGCGGTCGCGCAGAGAGCAATGCTTCACGGGGGGGGGATGGAATATGTGAACGCCGCAAAGGGTACCGACTATTCAGAGACTGTTTTCACATCGAAACTGATTCAAATTTACTTATTTCGTGAATGTGCCCAAATAGGTTCTCTCAGAGGACGATACATCCAGTAATCCGGCGGTCGCGCAGAGAGCAATGCTTCACGGGGGGGATGGAATATGTGAACGCCGCAAAGGGTACCGACTATTCAGAGACTGTTTTCACGTCGAAACTGATATAAATTTGCTTATTTCGTGAATGGGCCAAAATAGGTTCGCTCAAAGGACGACATCCAGTAATCCGGCGGTCGCGCAGAGAGCAATGCTTCACGAGGTGGAGATGGAATATTTGAACGCCGCAAAGGGTACCGACTATTCAGAGACTGTTTTCACATCGGAACTGATACAAATTTGCTTATTTCGTGAATGGGCCAAAATAGGTTCACTCAGAGGACGATACATCCAGTAATCGGGCGGTCGCGCAGAGAGCAGTGCTTAACGAGGGGGAGATGGAATATTTGAACGCCGCAAAGGGTACCGACTATTCAGAGACTGTTTTCACATCGGAACTGATATAAAATTGCTTATTTCGTGAATGGGCCAAAATAGCTTCGCTCAGAGGACAATACATCCAGTAGTCCGGCGGTCGCGCAGAGAGCAATGCTTCACGGGGGGGGGATGGAATATTTGAACGCCGCAAAGGGTACCGACTATTCAGAGACTGTTTTCACGTCGAAACTAATATAAGTTTGCTTATTTCGTGAATGGGCCAAAATAGCTTCGCTCAGAGGACGATACATCCAGTAGTCCGGCGGTCGCGCAGAGAGCAATGCTTCACGGGGGGGGGGGGGGAGATGGAATATTTGAACGCCGCAAAGGGTACCGACTATTCAGAGACTGTTTTCACATTGGAACTGATATAAAATTGCTTATTTCGTGAATGGGCCAAAATAGCTTCGCTCAGAGGACAATACATCCAGTAGTCCGGCGGTCGCGCAGAGAGCAATGCTTCACGGGGGGGATGGAATATTTGAACGCCGCAAAGGGTACCGACTATTCAGAGACTGTTTTCACGTCGAAACTAATATAAGTTTGCTTATTTCGTGAATGGGCCAAAATAGCTTCGCTCAGAGGACGATACATCCAGTAGTCCGGCTGTCGCGCAGAGAGCAATGCTTCACGGGGGGGGGGGGGGAGATGGAATATTTGAACGCCGCAAAGGGTACCGACTATTCAGAGACTGTTTTCACTGCGGAACTAATATAAGTTTGCTTATTTCGTGAATGGGCCAAAATAGCTTCGCTCAGAGGACGATACATCCAGTAGTCCGGCGGTCGCGCAGAGAGCAATGCTTCACAGGGGGGATGGAATATTTGAACGCCGCAAAGGGTACCGACTATTCAGAGACTGTTTTCACGTCGAAACTGACATAAATTGGCTTATTTCGTGAATGGGCCAAAATAGGTTCGCTCAAAGGACGACATTCAGTAATCCGGCGGTCGCGCAGAGAGCAATGCTTCACGAGGGGGAGATGGAATATTTGAACGCCGCAAAGGGTACCGACTATTCAGAGACTGTTTTCACTGCGGAACTGATATAAGTTTACTTACTTCGTGAATGGGCCAAAATAGGTTCTCTCAGAGGACGATACATCCAGTAATCCGGCGGTCGCGCAGAGAGCAATGCTTCACGAGGGGGAGATGGAATATTTGAACGCCGCAAAGGGTACCGACTATGCAGAGCCTGTTTTCACATCGAAACTGATATAAATTTGCTTATTTCGTGAATGGGCCAAAATAGGTTCGCTCAGAGGACGATACATCCAGTAATCCGGCGGTCGCGCAGAGAGAAATGCTTCACGAGAAGGAGATGGAATATTTGAACGCCGCAAAGGGTACCGACTATTCAGAGACTGTTTTCACATCGGAACTGATATAAATTTGCTCATTTCGTGAACGGGCCAAAATAGGTTCGCTCAGAGGACGAAACATCCAGTAATCCGGCAGTCGCGCAGAGAGCAATGCTTCAGGAGGGGGAGATGGAATATGTGAACGTCGCAAAGGGTACCGACTATTTAGAGACTGTTTTCACGTCGGAAATAATATAAATTTGCTTATTTCGTGAATGGGCCAAAATAGCTTCGCTCAGAGGACGATACAACCAGTATTCCGGCGGTCGCGCAGAGAGCAATGCTTCACGGGGGGATGGAATATTTGAACGCCGCAAAGGGTACCGACTATGCAGAAACTGTTTTCACATCGGAAATGGTATAAATTTGCTTATTTCGTGAATGGGCCAAAATAGCTTCGCTCAGAGGACGATACATCCAGTATTCCGGCGGTCGCGCAGAGAGCAATGCTTCACGAGGGGGAGATGGAATATTTGAACGCCGCAAAGGGTACCGACTATTCAGAGACTGTTTTCACTGCGGAACTGATATAAGTTTACTTACTTCGTGAATGGGCCAAAATAGGTTCTCTCAGAGGACGATACATCCAGTAATCCGGCGGTCGCGCAGAGAGCAATGCTTCACGAGGGGGAGATGGAATATTTGAACGCCGCAAAGGGTACCGACTATGCAGAGCCTGTTTTCACATCGAAACTGATATAAATTTGCTTATTTCGTGAATGGGCCAAAATAGGTTCGCTCAGAGGACGATACATCCAGTAATCCGGCGGTCGCGCAGAGAGAAATGCTTCACGAGAAGGAGATGGAATATTTGAACGCCGCAAAGGGTACCGACTATTCAGAGACTGTTTTCACATCGGAACTGATATAAATTTGCTCATTTCGTGAACGGGCCAAAATAGGTTCGCTCAGAGGACGAAACATCCAGTAATCCGGCGGTCGCGCAGAGAGCAATGCTTCAGGAGGGGGAGATGGAATATGTGAACGTCGCAAAGGGTACCGACTATTTAGAGACTGTTTTCACGTCGGAAATAATATAAATTTGCTTATTTCGTGAATGGGCCAAAATAGCTTCGCTCAGAGGACGATACAACCAGTATTCCGGCGGTCGCGCAGAGAGCAATGCTTCACGGGGGGATGGAATATTTGAACGCCGCAAAGGGTACCGACTATGCAGAAACTGTTTTCACATCGGAAATGGTATAAATTTGCTTATTTCGTGAATGGGCCAAAATAGCTTCGCTCAGAGGACGATACATCCAGTATTCCGGCGTTCGCGCAGAGAGCAATGCTTCACGGGGGGGATGGAATATTTGAACGCCGCAAAGGGTACCGACTATTCAGAGACTGTTTTCATTGCGGAACTGATATAAATTTACTTATTTCGTGAATGGGCCAAAATAGGTTCTCTCAGAGGACGATACATCCAGAAATCCGGCGGTCGCGCAGAGAGCAATGCTTCACGGGGGGGGGGAGATGGAATATTTGAACGCCGCAAAGGGTACCGACTATTCAGAGACTGTTTTCACATCGGAACTGATTCAAATTTACTTATTTCGTGAATGGGCCAAAATAGGTTCTCTCAGAGGACGATACATCCAGTAATCCGGCGGTCGCGCAGAGAGCAATGCTTCACGGGGGGGGGGGATGGAATATGTGAACGCCGCAAAGGGTACCGACTATTCAGAGACTGTTTTCACGTCGAAACTGATATAAATTTGCTTATTTCGTGAATGGGCCAAAATAGGTTCACTCAGAGGACGATACATCCAGTAATCGGGCGGTCGCGCAGAGAGCAGTGCTTCACGAGGGGGAGATGGAATATTTGAACGCCGCAAAGGGTACCGACTATTCAGAGACTGTTTTCACATTGGAACTGATACAAATTTGCTTATTTCGTGAATGGGCCAAAATAGGTTCACTCAGAGGACGATACATCCAGTAATCGGGCGGTCGCGCAGAGATCAGTGCTTAACGAGGGGGAGATGGAATATTTGAACGCCGCAAAGGGTACCGACTATTCAGAGACTGTTTTCACATCGGAACTGATATAAATTTACTTATTTCGTGAATGGGCCAAAATAGGTTCTCTCAGAGGACGATACATCCAGTAATCCGGCGGTCGCGCAGAGAGCAATGCTTCACGGGGGGGGGGGAGATGGAATATTTGAACGCCGCAAAGGGTACCGACTATGCAGAGACTGTTTTCACATTGGAACTGATATAAAATTGCTTATTTCGTGAATGGGCCAAAATAGCTTCGCTCAGAGGACAATACATCCAGTAATCCGGCGGTCGCGCAGAGAGCAATGCTTCACGGGGGGGGGGGGGGAGATGGAATATTTGAACGCCGCAAAGGGTACCGACTATTCAGAGACTGTTTTCACTGCGTAACTAATATAAGTTTGCTTATTTCGTGAATGGGCCAAAATAGCTTCGCTCAGAGGACGATACATCCAGTAGTCCGGCGGTCGCGCAGAGAGCAATGCTTCACGGGGGGGATGGAATATTTGAACGCCGCAAAGGGTACCGACTATTCAAAGACTGTTTTCACGTCGAAACTGACATAAATTGGCTTATTTCGTGAATTGGCCAAAATAGGTTCGCTCAAAGGACGACATTCAGTAATCCGGCGGTCGCGCAGAGAGCAATGCTTCACGAGAAGGAGATGGAATATTTGAACGCCGCAAAGGGTACCGACTATTCAGAGACTGTTTTCACTGCGGAACTGATATAAATTTACTTATTTCGTGAATGGGCCAAAATAGGTTCTCTCAGAGGACGATACATCCAGTAATCCGGCGGTCGCGCAGAGAGCAATGCTTCACGAGGGGGAGATGGAATATTTGAACGCCGCAAAGGGTACCGACTATGCAGAGACTGTTTTCATGTTGAAACTGATATAAATTTGCTTATTTCGTGAATGGGCCAAAATAGGTTAGCTCAGAGGACGATACATCCAGTAATCCGGCGGTAGCGCAGAGAGCAATGCTTCACGAGGGAGAGATGGAATATTTGAACGCCGCAAAGGGTACCGACTATGCAGAGACTGTTTACACAATACAACTGAAATAAATTTGCTTATTTCGTGAATGGGCCAAAATAAGTTCGCTCAGAGGACGATACGTCCACTAATCCGGCGGTCGCGCAGAGAGCAATTCTTCACGAGGGGGAGATGGAATATTTGAACGCCGCAAAGGGTACCGACTATTCAGAGACTGTTTTCACTGCGTAACTAATATAAGTTTGCTTATTTCGTGAATGGGCCAAAATAGGTTCGCTCAGAGGACGATACATCCAGTAATCCGGCGGTCGCCCAGAGAGCAATGTTTCACGAGGAGGAGATGGAATATTTGAACGCCGCAAAGGGTACCGACTATTCAGAGACTGTTTTTACGTCGGAACTGATATAAAGTTGCTTATTACGTGAATGGGCCAAAATAGGTTCGCTCAGAGGACGATACATCCAGTAATCCGGCGGTCGCGCAGAGAGCAATGCTTCACGAGGGGGAGATGGAATATTTGAACGCCGCAAAGGGTACCGACTATGCAGAGATTGTTTTCACATCGAAACTGATATTAATTTGCTTATTTCGTGAATGGGCCAAAATAGGTTCGCTCAGAGGACGATACATCCAGTAATCCGGCGATCGCGCAGAGAGCAATGCTTCACGAGAAGGAGATGGAATATTTGAACGCCGCAAAGGGTACCGACTATTCAGAGACTGTTTTCACATCGAAACTGATTCAAATTTACTTATTTCGTGAATGGGCCCAAATAGGTTCTCTCAGAGGACGATACATCCAGTAATCCGGCGGTCGCGCAGAGAGCAATGCTTCACGGGGGGGGGATGGAATATGTGAACGCCGCAAAGGGTACCGACTATTCAGAGACTGTTTTCACATCGAAACTGATTCAAATTTACTTATTTCGTGAATGTGCCCAAATAGGTTCTCTCAGAGGACGATACATCCAGTAATCCGGCGGTCGCGCAGAGAGCAATGCTTCACGGGGGGGATGGAATATGTGAACGCCGCAAAGGGTACCGACTATTCAGAGACTGTTTTCACGTCGAAACTGATATAAATTTGCTTATTTCGTGAATGGGCCAAAATAGGTTCGCTCAAAGGACGACATCCAGTAATCCGGCGGTCGCGCAGAGAGCAATGCTTCACGAGGTGGAGATGGAATATTTGAACGCCGCAAAGGGTACCGACTATTCAGAGACTGTTTTCACATCGGAACTGATACAAATTTGCTTATTTCGTGAATGGGCCAAAATAGGTTCACTCAGAGGACGATACATCCAGTAATCGGGCGGTCGCGCAGAGAGCAGTGCTTAACGAGGGGGAGATGGAATATTTGAACGCCGCAAAGGGTACCGACTATTCAGAGACTGTTTTCACATCGGAACTGATATAAAATTGCTTATTTCGTGAATGGGCCAAAATAGCTTCGCTCAGAGGACAATACATCCAGTAGTCCGGCGGTCGCGCAGAGAGCAATGCTTCACGGGGGGGGGATGGAATATTTGAACGCCGCAAAGGGTACCGACTATTCAGAGACTGTTTTCACGTCGAAACTAATATAAGTTTGCTTATTTCGTGAATGGGCCAAAATAGCTTCGCTCAGAGGACGATACATCCAGTAGTCCGGCGGTCGCGCAGAGAGCAATGCTTCACGGGGGGGGGGGGGGAGATGGAATATTTGAACGCCGCAAAGGGTACCGACTATTCAGAGACTGTTTTCACATTGGAACTGATATAAAATTGCTTATTTCGTGAATGGGCCAAAATAGCTTCGCTCAGAGGACAATACATCCAGTAGTCCGGCGGTCGCGCAGAGAGCAATGCTTCACGGGGGGGATGGAATATTTGAACGCCGCAAAGGGTACCGACTATTCAGAGACTGTTTTCACGTCGAAACTAATATAAGTTTGCTTATTTCGTGAATGGGCCAAAATAGCTTCGCTCAGAGGACGATACATCCAGTAGTCCGGCTGTCGCGCAGAGAGCAATGCTTCACGGGGGGGGGGGGGGAGATGGAATATTTGAACGCCGCAAAGGGTACCGACTATTCAGAGACTGTTTTCACTGCGGAACTAATATAAGTTTGCTTATTTCGTGAATGGGCCAAAATAGCTTCGCTCAGAGGACGATACATCCAGTAGTCCGGCGGTCGCGCAGAGAGCAATGCTTCACAGGGGGGATGGAATATTTGAACGCCGCAAAGGGTACCGACTATTCAGAGACTGTTTTCACGTCGAAACTGACATAAATTGGCTTATTTCGTGAATGGGCCAAAATAGGTTCGCTCAAAGGACGACATTCAGTAATCCGGCGGTCGCGCAGAGAGCAATGCTTCACGAGGGGGAGATGGAATATTTGAACGCCGCAAAGGGTACCGACTATTCAGAGACTGTTTTCACTGCGGAACTGATATAAGTTTACTTACTTCGTGAATGGGCCAAAATAGGTTCTCTCAGAGGACGATACATCCAGTAATCCGGCGGTCGCGCAGAGAGCAATGCTTCACGAGGGGGAGATGGAATATTTGAACGCCGCAAAGGGTACCGACTATGCAGAGCCTGTTTTCACATCGAAACTGATATAAATTTGCTTATTTCGTGAATGGGCCAAAATAGGTTCGCTCAGAGGACGATACATCCAGTAATCCGGCGGTCGCGCAGAGAGAAATGCTTCACGAGAAGGAGATGGAATATTTGAACGCCGCAAAGGGTACCGACTATTCAGAGACTGTTTTCACATCGGAACTGATATAAATTTGCTCATTTCGTGAACGGGCCAAAATAGGTTCGCTCAGAGGACGAAACATCCAGTAATCCGGCAGTCGCGCAGAGAGCAATGCTTCAGGAGGGGGAGATGGAATATGTGAACGTCGCAAAGGGTACCGACTATTTAGAGACTGTTTTCACGTCGGAAATAATATAAATTTGCTTATTTCGTGAATGGGCCAAAATAGCTTCGCTCAGAGGACGATACAACCAGTATTCCGGCGGTCGCGCAGAGAGCAATGCTTCACGGGGGGATGGAATATTTGAACGCCGCAAAGGGTACCGACTATGCAGAAACTGTTTTCACATCGGAAATGGTATAAATTTGCTTATTTCGTGAATGGGCCAAAATAGCTTCGCTCAGAGGACGATACATCCAGTATTCCGGCGGTCGCGCAGAGAGCAATGCTTCACGGGGGGGGGATGGAATATTTGAACGCCGCAAAGGGTACCGACTATTCAGAGACTGTTTTCATTGCGGAACTGATATAAATTTACTTATTTCGTGAATGGGCCAAAATAAGTTCGCTCAAAGGACGACATTCAGTAATCCGGCGGTCGCGCAGAGAGCAATGCTTCACGAGGGGGAGATGGAATATTTGAACGCCGCAAAGGGTACCGACTATTCAGAGACTGTTTTCACTGCGGAACTGATATAAGTTTACTTACTTCGTGAATGGGCCAAAATAGGTTCTCTCAGAGGACGATACATCCAGTAATCCGGCGGTCGCGCAGAGAGCAATGCTTCACGAGGGGGAGATGGAATATTTGAACGCCGCAAAGGGTACCGACTATGCAGAGCCTGTTTTCACATCGAAACTGATATAAATTTGCTTATTTCGTGAATGGGCCAAAATAGGTTCGCTCAGAGGACGATACATCCAGTAATCCGGCGGTCGCGCAGAGAGAAATGCTTCACGAGAAGGAGATGGAATATTTGAACGCCGCAAAGGGTACCGACTATTCAGAGACTGTTTTCACATCGGAACTGATATAAATTTGCTCATTTCGTGAACGGGCCAAAATAGGTTCGCTCAGAGGACGAAACATCCAGTAATCCGGCAGTCGCGCAGAGAGCAATGCTTCAGGAGGGGGAGATGGAATATGTGAACGTCGCAAAGGGTACCGACTATTTAGAGACTGTTTTCACGTCGGAAATAATATAAATTTGCTTATTTCGTGAATGGGCCAAAATAGCTTCGCTCAGAGGACGATACAACCAGTATTCCGGCGGTCGCGCAGAGAGCAATGCTTCACGGGGGGATGGAATATTTGAACGCCGCAAAGGGTACCGACTATGCAGAAACTGTTTTCACATCGGAAATGGTATAAATTTGCTTATTTCGTGAATGGGCCAAAATAGCTTCGCTCAGAGGACGATACATCCAGTATTCCGGCGGTCGCGCAGAGAGCAATGCTTCACGGGGGGGGGATGGAATATTTGAACGCCGCAAAGGGTACCGACTATTCAGAGACTGTTTTCATTGCGGAACTGATATAAATTTACTTATTTCGTGAATGGGCCAAAATAGGTTCTCTCAGAGGACGATACATCCAGAAATCCGGAGGTCGCGCAGAGAGCAATGCTTCACGGGGGGGGGGGGGAGATGGAATATTTGAACGCCGCAAAGGGTACCGACTATTCAGAGACTGTTTTCACATCGGAACTGATTCAAATTTACTTATTTCGTGAATGGGCCAAAATAGGTTCACTCAGAGGACGATACATCCAGTAATCCGGCGGTCGCGCAGAGAGCAATGCTTCACGGGGGGGGGGGGATGGAATATGTGAACGCCGCAAAGGGTACCGACTATTCAGAGACTGTTTTCACGTCGAAACTGATATAAATTTGCTTATTTCGTGAATGGGCCAAAATAGGTTCACTCAGAGGACGATACATCCAGTAATCGGGCGGTCGCGCAGAGAGCAGTGCTTCACGAGGGGGAGATGGAATATTTGAACGCCGCAAAGGGTACCGACTATTCAGAGACTGTTTTCACATTGGAACTGATACAAATTTGCTTATTTCGTGAATGGGCCAAAATAGGTTCACTCAGAGGACGATACATCCAGTAATCGGGCGGTCGCGCAGAGAGCAGTGCTTAACGAGGGGGAGATGGAATATTTGAACGCCGCAAAGGGTACCGACTATTCAGAGACTGTTTTCACATCGGAACTGATATAAATTTACTTATTTCGTGAATGGGCCAAAATAGGTTCTCTCAGAGGACGATACATCCAGTAATCCGGCGGTCGCGCAGAGAGCAATGCTTCACGGGGGGGGGGAGATGGAATATTTGAACGCCGCAAAGGGTACCGACTATGCAGAGACTGTTTTCACATTGGAACTGATATAAAATTGCTTATTTCGTGAATGGGCCAAAATAGCTTCGCTCAGAGGACAATACATCCAGTAATCCGGCGGTCGCGCAGAGAGCAATGCTTCACGGGGGGGGGGGAGATGGAATATTTGAACGCCGCAAAGGGTACCGACTATTCAGAGACTGTTTTCACTGCGTAACTAATATAAGTTTGCTTATTTCGTGAATGGGCCAAAATAGCTTCGCTCAGAGGACGATACATCCAGTAGTCCGGCGGTCGCGCAGAGAGCAATGCTTCACGGGGGGGGGGATGGAATATTTGAACGCCGCAAAGGGTACCGACTATTCAAAGACTGTTTTCACGTCGAAACTGACATAAATTGGCTTATTTCGTGAATGGGCCAAAATAGGTTCGCTCAAAGGACGACATTCAGTAATCCGGCGGTCGCGCAGAGAGCAATGCTTCACGAGAAGGAGATGGAATATTTGAACGCCGCAAAGGGTACCGACTATTCAGAGACTGTTTTCACTGCGGAACTGATATAAATTTACTTATTTCGTGAATGGGCCAAAATAGGTTCTCTCAGAGGACGATACATCCAGTAATCCGGCGGTCGCGCAGAGAGCAATGCTTCACGAGGGGGAGATGGAATATTTGAACGCCGCAAAGGGTACCGACTATGCAGAGACTGTTTTCATGTTGAAACTGATATAAATTTGCTTAATTCGTGAATGGGCCAAAATAGGTTAGCTCAGAGGACGATACATCCAGTAATCCGGCGGTAGCGCAGAGAGCAATGCTTCACGAGGGAGAGATGGAATATTTGAACGCCGCAAAGGGTACCGACTATGCAGAGACTGTTTACACAATACAACTGAAATAAATTTGCTTATTTCGTGAATGGGCCAAAATAAGTTCGCTCAGAGGACGATACGTCCACTAATCCGGCGGTCGCGCAGAGAGCAATTCTTCACGAGGGGGAGATGGAATATTTGAACGCCGCAAGTGGTACCGACTATTCAGAGATTGCTTTCACATCGGAACAAGTATAAATTTGCTCATTTCGTGAGTGGGCCAAAATAGGTTCGCTCAGAGGACGATACATCCAGTCATCCGGCGGTCGCGCAGAGAGCAATGCTCCACGAGATGGAGATGGAATATTTGAACGCCGCAAAGGGTATCGACTATTCAGAGACTGTTTTCACATCGGAACTAGTATAAATTTGCTCATTTCGTGAGTGGGCCAAAATAGGTTCGCTCAGAGGACGATACGTCCAGTAATCCGGCGGTCGCGCAAAGAGCAATTCTTCACGAGGGGGAGATGGAATATTTGAACGCCGCAAGTGGTACCGACTATTCAGAGATTGTTTTCACATCGGAATTGCTACAAATTTGCTTGTTTCGTGAATGGGCCAAAATAGGTTCGCTCAGAGGACGATACATCCAGTAATCCGGCGGTCGCGCAGAGAGCAATACTTCACGAGGAGAAGATGGAATATTTGAACGACGCAAAGGGTACCGATTATTGAGAAACTGTTTTCACGTCGAAACTGATATAAATTTGCTTATTTCGTGACTGGGCCAAATTAGGTTCGCTCAGAGGACGATACATCCAGTAATCCGGCGGTCGCGCAGAGAGCAATGCTTCACGAGGGGGAGATGGAATATTTGAACGCCGCAAAGGGTACCGACTATGCAGAGACTGTTGTCACATCGGAACTGATATAAAATTGCTTATTTTGTGAATGGGCCAAAATAGGTTCGCTCAGAGGACGATACATCCAGTAATCCGGCGGTCGCGCAGAGAGCAATGCTTCACGAGGGGGAGATGAAATATTTGAACGCCGCGAAGGGTACCGACTATGCAGAGACTGTTTCCACATTGGAACTGATATAAATTTGCTTATTTCGTGAATAGGCCAAAATAGGTTCGCTCAGAGGACGATACATCCAGTATACCGGCGGTCGCGCAGAGAGCAATGCTTCACGAGGGGGAGATGGAATATTTGAACGCCGCAAAGGGTACCGACTATTGAGAAACTGTTTTTACGTCGAAACTGATATAAATTTGCTTATTTCGTGTTTGGGCCAAAATAGGTTCGCTCAGAGGACGATACATCCAGTAATCCGGCGGTCGCGCAGAGAGCAATGCTTCACGAGGGGGAGATGGAATATTTGAACGCCGCAAAGGGTACCGACTATGCAGAGACTGTTTTCACATCGGAACTGATATAAAATTGCGTATTTCGTGAATGGGCCAAAATAGGTTCGCTCAGAGGACGATACATCCAGTAATGTGGCGATCGCGCAGAGAGCAATGCTTCACGAGGAAGAGATGGAATATTTGAACGCCGCAAAGGGTACCGACTATGCAGAGACTGTTTTCATGTTGAAACTGATATAAATTTGCTTATTTCGTGAATGGGCCAAAATAGGTTTGCTCAGAGAACGATACATCCAGTAATCCTGCGGTAGCGCAGAGAGCAATGCTTCACGAGGGGGAGATGGAATATTTGAACGCCGCAAAGGGTACCGACTATTCAGAGACTGTTTTCACATCGGAACTGATATAAATTTACTTATTTCGTGAATGGGCCAAAATAGGTTCTCTCAGAGGACGATACATCCAGTAATCCGGCGGTCGCGCAGAGAGCAATGCTTCACGGGGGGGGGGAGATGGAATATTTGAACGCCGCAAAGGGTACCGACTATGCAGAGACTGTTTTCACATTGGAACTGATATAAAATTGCTTATTTCGTGAATGGGCCAAAATAGCTTCGCTCAGAGGACAATACATCCAGTAATCCGGCGGTCGCGCAGAGAGCAATGCTTCACGGGGGGGGGGGGAGATGGAATATTTGAACGCCGCAAAGGGTACCGACTATTCAGAGACTGTTTTCACTGCGTAACTAATATAAGTTTGCTTATTTCGTGAATGGGCCAAAATAGCTTCGCTCAGAGGACGATACATCCAGTAGTCCGGCGGTCGCGCAGAGAGCAATGCTTCACGGGGGGGGGGGATGGAATATTTGAACGCCGCAAAGGGTACCGACTATTCAAAGACTGTTTTCACGTCGAAACTGACATAAATTGGCTTATTTCGTGAATGGGCCAAAATAGGTTCGCTCAAAGGACGACATTCAGTAATCCGGCGGTCGCGCAGAGAGCAATGCTTCACGAGAAGGAGATGGAATATTTGAACGCCGCAAAGGGTACCGACTATTCAGAGACTGTTTTCACTGCGGAACTGATATAAATTTACTTATTTCGTGAATGGGCCAAAATAGGTTCTCTCAGAGGACGATACATCCAGTAATCCGGCGGTCGCGCAGAGAGCAATGCTTCACGAGGGGGAGATGGAATATTTGAACGCCGCAAAGGGTACCGACTATGCAGAGACTGTTTTCATGTTGAAACTGATATAAATTTGCTTAATTCGTGAATGGGCCAAAATAGGTTAGCTCAGAGGACGATACATCCAGTAATCCGGCGGTAGCGCAGAGAGCAATGCTTCACGAGGGAGAGATGGAATATTTGAACGCCGCAAAGGGTACCGACTATGCAGAGACTGTTTACACAATACAACTGAAATAAATTTGCTTATTTCGTGAATGGGCCAAAATAAGTTCGCTCAGAGGACGATACGTCCACTAATCCGGCGGTCGCGCAGAGAGCAATTCTTCACGAGGGGGAGATGGAATATTTGAACGCCGCAAGTGGTACCGACTATTCAGAGATTGCTTTCACATCGGAACAAGTATAAATTTGCTCATTTCGTGAGTGGGCCAAAATAGGTTCGCTCAGAGGACGATACATCCAGTCATCCGGCGGTCGCGCAGAGAGCAATGCTCCACGAGATGGAGATGGAATATTTGAACGCCGCAAAGGGTATCGACTATTCAGAGACTGTTTTCACATCGGAACTAGTATAAATTTGCTCATTTCGTGAGTGGGCCAAAATAGGTTCGCTCAGAGGACGATACGTCCAGTAATCCGGCGGTCGCGCAAAGAGCAATTCTTCACGAGGGGGAGATGGAATATTTGAACGCCGCAAGTGGTACCGACTATTCAGAGATTGTTTTCACATCGGAATTGCTACAAATTTGCTTGTTTCGTGAATGGGCCAAAATAGGTTCGCTCAGAGGACGATACATCCAGTAATCCGGCGGTCGCGCAGAGAGCAATACTTCACGAGGAGAAGATGGAATATTTGAACGACGCAAAGGGTACCGATTATTGAGAAACTGTTTTCACGTCGAAACTGATATAAATTTGCTTATTTCGTGACTGGGCCAAATTAGGTTCGCTCAGAGGACGATACATCCAGTAATCCGGCGGTCGCGCAGAGAGCAATGCTTCACGAGGGGGAGATGGAATATTTGAACGCCGCAAAGGGTACCGACTATGCAGAGACTGTTGTCACATCGGAACTGATATAAAATTGCTTATTTTGTGAATGGGCCAAAATAGGTTCGCTCAGAGGACGATACATCCAGTAATCCGGCGGTCGCGCAGAGAGCAATGCTTCACGAGGGGGAGATGAAATATTTGAACGCCGCGAAGGGTACCGACTATGCAGAGACTGTTTCCACATTGGAACTGATATAAATTTGCTTATTTCGTGAATAGGCCAAAATAGGTTCGCTCAGAGGACGATACATCCAGTATACCGGCGGTCGCGCAGAGAGCAATGCTTCACGAGGGGGAGATGGAATATTTGAACGCCGCAAAGGGTACCGACTATTGAGAAACTGTTTTTACGTCGAAACTGATATAAATTTGCTTATTTCGTGTTTGGGCCAAAATAGGTTCGCTCAGAGGACGATACATCCAGTAATCCGGCGGTCGCGCAGAGAGCAATGCTTCACGAGGGGGAGATGGAATATTTGAACGCCGCAAAGGGTACCGACTATGCAGAGACTGTTTTCACATCGGAACTGATATAAAATTGCGTATTTCGTGAATGGGCCAAAATAGGTTCGCTCAGAGGACGATACATCCAGTAATGTGGCGATCGCGCAGAGAGCAATGCTTCACGAGGAAGAGATGGAATATTTGAACGCCGCAAAGGGTACCGACTATGCAGAGACTGTTTTCATGTTGAAACTGATATAAATTTGCTTATTTCGTGAATGGGCCAAAATAGGTTTGCTCAGAGAACGATACATCCAGTAATCCTGCGGTAGCGCAGAGAGCAATGCTTCACGAGGGGGAGATGGAATATTTGAACGCCGCAAAGGGTACCGACTATTCAGAAACTGTTTTACGTCGAAACTGATATAAATTTGCTTATTTCGTGACTGGGCCAAAATAGGTTCGCTCAGAGGACGATACATCCTGTAATCCGGCGGTCGCGCAGAGAGCAATGCTTCACGAGGGGGAGATGGAATATTTGAACGCCGCAAAGGGTACCGACTATGCAGAGACTGTTGTCACATCGGAACTGATATAAAATTGCTTATTTCGTGAATGTGCCGAAATAGGTTCGCTCAGAGGACGATACATCCAGTAATCCGGCGGTCGCGCAGAGAGCAATGCTTCACGAGGGGGAGATGGAATATTTGAACGCCGCAAAGGGTACCGACTATGCAGAGACTGTTTTCACATTGGAACTGATATAATTTTGCTTATTTCGTGAATGGGCCAGAATAGGTTCGCTCAGAGGACGATACATCCAGTAATCCGGCGGTAGCGCAGAGAGCAATGCTTCACGAGGGGGAGATGGAATATTTGAACGCCGCAAAGGGTACCTTTATGCAGAGACGGTTTTTACATCAAAACTGGTATAAATTTGCTTATTTCGTGAATGGGCCAAAATAGGTTTGCTCAGAGAACGATACATCCAGTAATCCGGCGGTAGCGCAGAGAGCAATGCTTCACGAGGGGGAGATGGAATATTTGAACGCCGCAAAGGGTACCGACTATGCAGAGACCGTTCTCACATCGGAACTGATATAAATTTGCTTATTTCGTGAATGGGCCGAAATAGGTTCGCTCAGAGGACGATGCATCCAGTTATCCGGCGGTCGCGCAGAGAGCAATGCTTCACGAGGGGGAGATGGAATATTTGAGCGCCGCAAAGGGTACCGACTAAGCAGAGACTGTTTTCACATTGGAACTTAATAAATTTGCTTTATTCGTGAATGGGCCAAAATAGGTTCGCTCAGAGGACGATACATCCAGTAATCCGGCGGTCGCGCAGAGAGCAATGCTTCACGAGGGGGAGATGGAATATTTGAACGCCGCAAAGGGTACCGACTATGCAGAGACTGTTTTCACATCGGAACTAGTATAAATTTGCTCATTTCGTGAGTGGGCCAAAATAGGTGCGCTCAGAGGACGATACGTCCAGTAATCCGGCGGTCGCGCAGAGAGCAATTCTTCACGAGGGGGAGATGGAATATTTGAACGCCGCAAATGGTACCGACTATTTAGAGACTGTTTTTACATCGGAATTGATATAAATTTGCTTGTTTCGTGAATGGGCCAAAATAGGTTCGCTCAGAGGACGATACATCCAGTAATCCGGCGGTAGCGCAGAGAGCAATTCTTCACGAGGGGGAGATGGAATATTTGAACGCCGCAAAGGGTACCGACTATGCAGAGACTGTTTTCACATTGGAACTGATATGATTTGGCTTTTTTCGTGAATGGGCCAAAATAGGTTCGCTCAGAGGACGATACATCCAGTAATCCGGCGGTAGCGCAGAGAGCAATGCTTCACGAGGGGGAGATGGAATATTTGAACGCCGCAAAGGGTACCGACTATGCAGAGACTGTTTTTACATCGAAACTGATATAAATTTGCTTATTTCGTGAATGGGCCAAAATAGGTTTGCTCAGAGAACGATACATCCAGTAATCCGGCGGTAGCGCAGAGAGCAATGCTTCACGAGGGGGAGATGGAATATTTGAACGCCGCAAAGGGTACCGACTATGCAGAGACCGTTCTCACATCGGAACTGATATAAATTTGCTTATTTCGTGAATGGGCCGAAATAGGTTCGCTCAGAGGACGATGCATCCAGTTATCCGGCGGTCGCGCAGAGAGCAATGCTTCACGAAGGGGAGATGGAATATTTGAGCGCCGCAAAGGGTACCGACTAAGCAGAGACTGTTTTCACATTGGAACTTAATGATTTTGCTTATTTCGTGAATGGGCCAAAATAGGTTCGCTCAGAGGACGATACATCCAGTAATCCGGCGGTCGCGCAGAGAGCAATGCTTCACGAGGGGGAGATGGAATATTTGAACGCCGCAAAGGGTACCGACTATGCAGAGACTGTTTTCACATTGGAACCGATATAATTTTGCTTATTTCGTGAATGGGCCAAAATAGGTTCGCTCAGAGGACGATACATCCAAAAATCCGGCGGTAGCGCAGAGAGCAATGCTTCACGTGGAGGAGATGGAATATTTGAACGCCGCAAAGGGTACCGACTATGCAGAGACTGTTTTTACATCGAAACTGATATAAATTGGCTTTTTTTCGTGAATGGGCCAAAATAGGTTCGCTCAGAGGACGATACATTCAAAAATCCGGCGGTAGCGCAGAGAGCAATGCTTCACGAGGGGGAGATGGAATATTTGAACGCCGCAAAGGGTACCGACTATGCAGAGACTGTTCTCACATCGGAACTGATATAAATTTGCTTATTTCGTGAATGGGCCGAAATAGGTTCGCTCAGAGGACGATGCATCCAGTTATCCGGCGGTCGCGCAGAGAGCAATGCTTCACGAAGGGGAGATGGAATATTTGAGCGCCGCAAAGGGTACCGACTAAGCAGAGACTGTTTTCACATCTGAACTAAATAAATTTGCTTATTTCGTGACTGGGCCAAAATAGGTTCGCTCAGAGGACGATACATCCAGTAGTCCGGCGGTCGCGCAGAGAGCAATGCTTCACGAGGGGGAGATGGAATATTTGAACGCCGCAAAGGGTACCGACTATGCAGAGACTGTTTCCACATCGGAACTGATATAAAATTGCTTATTTCGTGAATGGGCCAAGTTAGGTTCGCTCAGAGGACGATACATAAAGTAATCCGGCGGTCGCGCAGAGAGCAATGCTTCACGAGGGGGAGATGGAATATTTGAACGCCGCAAAGGGTACCGACTATGCAGAGACTGTTTTCACATTGGAACTGATATAATTTTGCTTATTTCGTGAATGGGCCAAAATAGGTTCGCTCAGAGGACGATACATCCAGTAATCCGGCGGTAGCGCAGAGAGCAATGCTTCACGTGGGGGAGATGGAATATTTGAGCGCCGCAAAGGGTACCGACTAAGCAGAGACTGTTTTCACATTGGAACTAAATAAGTTTGCTTATTTCGTGAATGGGCCAAAATAGATTCGCTGAGAGGACGATACATCCAGTAATCCGGCGGTCGCGCAGAGAGCAATGCTTCACGAGGGGGAGATGGGATATTTGAACGCCGCAAAGGGTACCGACTATGCAGAGACTGTTTTCACATTGTAACTGATATAAATTTGCTTATTTCGTGAATGGGCCAAAATAGGTTCGCTCAGAGGACGATACATCCAGTAATCCGGCGGTCGCGCAGAGAGCAATGCTTCACGAGATGGAGATGGAATATTTGAACGCCGCAAAGGGTATCGACTATTCAGAGACTGTTTTCACATCGGAACTAGTATAAATTTGCTCATTTCGTGAGTGGGCCAAAATAGGTTCGCTCAGAGGACGATACGTCCAGTAATCCGGCGGTCGCGCAGAGAGCAATTCTTCACGAGGGGGAGATGGAATATTTGAACGCCGCAAGTGGTACCGACTATTCAGAGATTGTTTTCACATCGGAATTGATATAAATTTGCTTGTTTCGTGAATGGGCCAAAATAGGTTCGCTCAGAGGACGATACATCCAGTAATCCGGCGGTCGCGCAGAGAGCAATGCTTCACGAGGAGGAGATGGAATATTTGAACGCCGCAAAGGGTACCGACTATTGAAAAACTGTTTTCACGTCGAAACTGATATAAATTTGCTTATTTCGTGACTGGGCCAAATTAGATTCGCTCAGAGGACGATACATCCAGTAATCCGGCGGTCGCGCAGAGAGCAATGCTTCACGAGGGGGAGATGGAATATTTGAACGCCGCAAAGGGTACCGACTATGCAGAGACTGTTGTCACATCGGAACTGATATAAAATTGCTTATTTTGTGAATGGGCCAAAATAGGTTCGCTCAGAGGACGATACATCCAGTAATCCGGCGGTCGCGCAGAGAGCAATGCTTCACGAGGGGGAGATGGAATATTTGAACGCCGCGAAGGGTACCGACTATGCAGAGACTGTTTTCACATTGGAACTGATATAAATTTGCTCATTTCGTGAATAGGCCAAAATAGGTTCGCTCAGAGGACGATACATCCAGTATACCGGCGGTCGCGCAGAGAGCAATGCTTCACGAGGGGGAGATGGAATATTTGAACGCCGCAAAGGGTACCGACTATGCAGAGACTGTTGTCACATCGGAACTGATATAAAATTGCTTATTTTGTGAATGGGCCAAAATAGGTTCGCTCAGAGGACGATACATCCAGTAATCCGGCGGTCGCGCAGAGAGCAATGCTTCACGAGGGGGAGATGGAATATTTGAACGCCGCAAAGGGTACCGACTATGCAGAGACTGTTTTCACATCGGAACTGATATAAAATTGCGTATTTCGTGAATGGGCCAAAATAGGTTCGCTCAGAGGACGATACATCCAGTAATCCGGCGATCGCGCAGAGAGCAATGCTTCACGAGGAAGAGATGGAATATTTGAACGCCGCAAAGGGTACCGACTAAGCAGAGACTGTTTTCATGTTGAAACTGATATAAATTTGCTTATTTCGTGAATGGGCCAAAATAGGTTAGCTCAGAGGACGATACATCCAGTAATCCGGCGGTAGCGCAGAGAGCAATGCTTCACGAGGGAGAGATGGAATATTTGAACGCCGCAAAGGGTACCGACTATGCAGAGACTGTTTACACAATAAAACTGAAATAAGTTTGCTTATTTTGTGAATGGGCCAAAATAAGTTCGCTCAGAGGACGATACATCCAGTAATCCGGCGGTCGCGCAGAAACCAATGCTTCACGAGGGGGAGATGGAATATTTGAACGCCGCAAAGGGTACCGACTATTCAGAGACTGTTTTCACATCGGAACTAGTATAAATTTGCTCATTTCGTGAGTGGGCCAAAATAGGTTCGCTCAGAGGACGATACGTCCACTAATCCGGCGGTCGCGCAGAGAGCAATTCTTCACGAGGGGGAGATGGAATATTTGAACGCCGCAAGTGGTACCGACTATTCAGAGATTGCTTTCACATCGGAACTAGTATAAATTTGCTCATTTCGTGAGTGGGCCAAAATAGGTTCGCTCAGAGGACGATACGTCCAGTAATCCGGCGGTCGCGCAGAGAGCAATGCTTCACGAGATGGAGATGGAATATTTGAACGCCGCAAAGGGTATCGACTATTCAGAGACTGTTTTCACATCGGAACTAGTATAAATTTGCTCATTTCGTGAGTGGGCCAAAATATGTTCGCTCAGAGGACGATACGTCCAGTAATCCGGCGGTCGCGCAGAGAGCAATTCTTCACGAGGGGGAGATGGAATATTTGAACGCCGCAAGTGGTACCGACTATTCAGAGATTGTTTTCACATCGGAATTGATATAAATTTGCTTGTTTCGTGATTGGGCCAAAATAGGTTCGCTTAGAGGACGATACATCCAGTAATCCGGCGGTCGCGCAGAGAGCAATGCTTCACGAGGAGGAGATGGAATATTTGAACGCCGCAAAGGGTACCGACTATTGAGAAACTGTTTTTACGTCGAAACTGATAAAAAATTTGCTTATTTCGTGACTGGGCCAAAATAGGTTCGCTCAGAGGACGATACATCCAATAATCCGGCGGTCGCGCAGAGAGCAATGCTTCACGAGGGGGAGATGGAATATTTGAACGCCGCAAAGGGTACCGACTATGCAGAGACTGTTGTCACATCGGAACTGATATAAAATTGCCTATTTTGTGAATGGGCCAAAATAGGTTCGCTCAGAAGACGATACATCCAGTAATCCGGCGGTCGCGCAGAGAGCAATGCTTCACGAGGGGGAGATGGAATATTTGAACGCCGCGAAGGGTACCGACTATTCAGAGATTGTTTTCACATCGGAACTAGTATAAATTTGCTCATTTCGTGAGTGGGCCAGAATAGGTTCGCTCAGAGGACGATACATCCAGTAATCCGGCGGTCGCGCAGAAACCAATGCTTCACGAGGGGGAGATGGAATATTTGAACGCCGCAAAGGGTACCGACTGTTTAGAGACTGTTTTTTTTTATCGGAACTGATATAATTTTGCTTATTTCGTGAATGGGCCAAAATAAGTTCGCTCAGAGGACGATACATCCAGTAATCCGGCGGTCGCGCAGAGAGCAATGCTTCACGAGGGGGAGATGGAATATTCGAACGCCGCAAAGGGTACCGACTATTCAGAGACTGTTTTCACATCGGAACTAATATATATTTGCTCATTTCGTGAATGAGCCAAAATAGGTTCGCTCAGAGGACGATACATCCAGTATTCCGGCGGTAGCGCAGAGAGCAATGCTTCACGAGGGGGAGATGGAATATTTGAACGCCGCAAAGGGTACCGACTATGCAGAGACTGTTTTTACATCGGAACTGATATAAATTTGCTTATTTCGTGACTGGGCCAAAATAGGTTCGCTCAGAGGACGATACATCCAGTAGTCCGGCGGTCGCGCAGAGAGCAATGCTTCACGAGGGGGAGATGGAATATTTGAACGCCGCAAAGGGTACCGACTATGCAGAGACTGTTTCCACATCGGAACTGATATAAAATTGCTTATTTCGTGAATGGGCCAAGTTAGGTTCGCTCAGAGGACGATACATAAAGTAATCCGGCGGTCGCCAGAGAGCAATGCTTCACGAGGGGGAGATGGAATATTTGAACGCCGCAAAGGGTACCGACTATGCAGAGACTGTTTTCACATTGGAACTGATATAATTTTGCTTATTTCGTGAATGGGCCAAAATAGGTTCGCTCAGAGGACGATACATCCAGTAATCCGGCGGTAGCGCAGAGAGCAATGCTTCACGTGGGGGAGATGGAATATTTGAGCGCCGCAAAGGGTACCGACTAAGCAGAGACTGTTTTCACATTGGAACTAAATAAGTTTGCTTATTTCGTGAATGGGCCAAAATAGATTCGCTGAGAGGACGATACATCCAGTAATCCGGCGGTCGCGCAGAGAGCAATGCTTCACGAGGGGGAGATGGGATATTTGAACGCCGCAAAGGGTACCGACTATGCAGAGACTGTTTTCACATTGTAACTGATATAAATTTGCTTATTTCGTGAATGGGCCAAAATAGGTTCGCTCAGAGGACGATACATCCAGTAATCCGGCGGTCGCGCAGAGAGCAATGCTTCACGAGATGGAGATGGAATATTTGAACGCCGCAAAGGGTATCGACTATTCAGAGACTGTTTTCACATCGGAACTAGTATAAATTTGCTCATTTCGTGAGTGGGCCAAAATAGGTTCGCTCAGAGGACGATACGTCCAGTAATCCGGCGGTCGCGCAGAGAGCAATTCTTCACGAGGGGGAGATGGAATATTTGAACGCCGCAAGTGGTACCGACTATTCAGAGATTGTTTTCACATCGGAATTGATATAAATTTGCTTGTTTCGTGAATGGGCCAAAATAGGTTCGCTCAGAGGACGATACATCCAGTAATCCGGCGGTCGCGCAGAGAGCAATGCTTCACGAGGAGGAGATGGAATATTTGAACGCCGCAAAGGGTACCGACTATTGAAAAACTGTTTTCACGTCGAAACTGATATAAACTTGCTTATTTCGTGACTGGGCCAAATTAGATTCGCTCAGAGGACGATACATCCAGTAATCCGGCGGTCGCGCAGAGAGCAATGCTTCACGAGGGGGAGATGGAATATTTGAACGCCGCAAAGGGTACCGACTATGCAGAGACTGTTGTCACATCGGAACTGATATAAAATTGCTTATTTTGTGAATGGGCCAAAATAGGTTCGCTCAGAGGACGATACATCCAGTAATCCGGCGGTCGCGCAGAGAGCAATGCTTCACGAGGGGGAGATGGAATATTTGAACGCCGCGAAGGGTACCGACTATGCAGAGACTGTTTTCACATTGGAACTGATATAAATTTGCTCATTTCGTGAATAGGCCAAAATAGGTTCGCTCAGAGGACGATACATCCAGTATACCGGCGGTCGCGCAGAGAGCAATGCTTCACGAGGGGGAGATGGAATATTTGAACGCCGCAAAGGGTACCGACTATGCAGAGACTGTTGTCACATCGGAACTGATATAAAATTGCTTATTTTGTGAATGGGCCAAAATAGGTTCGCTCAGAGGACGATACATCCAGTACTCCGGCGGTCGCGCAGAGAGCAATGCTTCACGAGGGGGAGATGGAATATTTGAACGCCGCAAAGGGTACCGACTATGCAGAGACTGTTTTCATGTTGAAACTGATATAAATTTGCTTATATCGTGAATGGGCCAAAATAGGTTAGCTCAGAGGACGATACATCCAGTAATCCGGCGGTAGCGCAGAGAGCAATGCTTCACGAGGGAGAGATGGAATATTTGAACGCCGCAAAGGGTACCGACTATGCAGAGACTGTTTACACAATAAAACTGAAATAAGTTTGCTTATTTCGTGAATGGGCCAAAATAAGTTCGCTCAGAGGACGATACATCCAGTAATCCGGCGGTCGCGCAGAGAGCAATTCTTCACGAGGGGGAGATGGAATATTTGAACGCCGCAAGTGGTACCGACTATTCAGAGATTGCTTTCACATCGGAACTAGTATAAATTTGCTCATTTCGTGAGTGGGCCAAAATAGGTTCGCTCAGAGGACGATACGTCCAGTAATCCGGCGGTCGCGCAGAGAGCAATGCTTCACGAGATAGATAGATAGGTTTATTACCGATAACATGGAAAAAAAACGCAATTATAAACAAAAAGTGAGCAATACAAACGGCAGGTATAAACGGGGTTTCAATGATATTGAACACGAACATAATCACATAGTATTACATGGAAAAGGAAGTGGGGGGAGAGCTCTCTATAGGTTGCGCAATTTGCTAGGTGGCATGAGATCTAATGTAGAGAGTTGTGATTTGAAGATAGAGGGATCATTGATGGAGATTAGGTCACGAGAAAGCGCATTCCATATTGCGAAGGTTCTGCTTAAAAAAGTGCTGGTACGGCCTGTGTGATCAAATGATGGAACAATTCTAAATTCATGAGAGCAACGAGTACGAGATGGAATAATTGCAAAAAGACCATGATAGTCCAATATAGTTTTCGAGTGGATTACTTTGTGAATGTATGTGACATCATTCAAGAATCGTCTATTTTCGAGAGTTTGAAGATTGAAAAGCTCAAGGCGTTGAGGATATGATAGGCTGCGCCCGATACGCTGACACACACGACGAGTATAATAGCGTTGTATGCTCTCAATTAGGTTTACAGAAGCAACATCAGTAGGGTTCCAGAGCTCAGTGCAATATTCTAATTTACAGCGAAAATAGGTTGTGTATGCGGTGATCAGTAGTGTGGGATTTCGTGTTTTGTATGTCCGAAAAAAAATCATTTATAGAATACAGAGTTTGTTGAATTATTTGTTTGAAATGATCACGGAACAATAAGTTATTACTCATGAGAATACCAAGATCCTTTGCAGAATCTACTGGTTTGAGAGTTGAGTCGTGGACGATATAAGTGTGCTTTGGATTCCGCTTGCCTACATGCAATATTTGAGTTTTCTCAGTGGATATCTGAAGTCCCCATGAAGCTGACCATGCTGCGACTATGTCAATGGCTTTTTGGAAAATAGACTTCGCAGAAGTACTGGTAAAATCAAAAGGAAAGTAAATTTTCAAATCGTCTGCATAAAGCGCATAATAAACGCCATCTGGTAAATTATCAGGAATGTTATCTATGAAAATGTTGAACAGCAAGGGTCCAAGACACGAACCTTGTGGAACGCCACAATTAACAGTGCGCGGTGAGGAACGCTTAGATCCAATCATAACAGATTGCTTGCGATTTTTGAGAAATTCAATTATCCAGCCAAGAGCATTACCGCGAATACCGATAGCGTCAAGTTTCTTGAAAAGAAGGTCATGGTTGATGGTATCAAATGCTTTTTTAAAGTCGAAATAGATGCAATCTATTACGGAACCAGATGAAATATGCTTGCACCAATTCATATGACATTCAATTAGTTGTGCATTAGTGGATCGATTTTTGCGAAAACCAAATTGTTTTTTGGAGAGTAGGTTGTGCAAGTATTTTGTAATCTGCTGAACGCATATTCTTTCCATAACTTTAGAGATGCTACATGTGAGAGAAATCGGTCTGTAGTTTGAGACAGATTCACGTGCGCCTTTTTTGAATAATGGTTTCACCCAAGCTTCTTTCCAAATAGATGGGATTTCTCTGACAGACATGGACATTGCAAAAAGAATCGTCAATGGAACCGATATGGAAGTTGCCGTACGTTTCAGAAACACGTTGTTAATACCATCTGGAGAAGTGTTATATTTGGAATCGAGTTTGGAAATGATTTTATGAACTTCGAGAAGGGTAATGTCAATCATATCAAGTGAATGTGGTAGTTTAGGCAAGTCAGCACCAGGTGGTGTGATGGAATCGCGATAAACTGATTCAAAATAGTCAGCAAAGATCTCACATTTGTCCAGCGCATTGTGAATGAAAATATCATCGCGACAAATTGCGCCGATGCCACCATCGGGATGCATTTTATTTCGAACATCACGATAGAAAGCTGATTTATTGCCATTAACGATCAATTTAGATTCACGCTTGCAATTCCAAGAAACTATTGCTTTACGTAGGCGACGCTGTGACCTATTAGAATCGATGGAGTGGGGTCTCGTTGATGAAAGTTTATTGGCTTGTCGCTTCAGCTTAGTTAGATAACGAGGTAATGGGCGGGGGCGTTTGTTAGCTGGAGCGACAAGCGGAATGTGAGCATCAATTATGTCATGTATGATTTCGTAAAACTTGGATGCAGCTTGTTCAACTGTTTTGCCAATAAAAACACGCGTCCAGCGAATAGAATCAATAGCATTGTTAATGGTATCCCAGTTTACATTTCTATAGTTTCGTACGAGATCAGGTTTGTGGTGTGCTGACATGTCTTCGACGCGCAATATGAATTCAACTGGCAGATGATCGCAGGTACTGAAGCGATGAAGTATGCGTGTACTAGTTACAAGAGAGGAATTGCCGACAAGTATTATATCGAGAATATTTGATTTTATGCCGGTACGTTTAACCATGGTAGGTTTGTTTACCGTTTGAAACATTGAGTGTAAGCAAGCGAAATCCAAGAGCGATTTGTCAAAGGAGTCAAAAGCACGACCGCATTTCCAATCGATTGAAGGCGCATTAAAATCGCCTAAAACAATATGTGACCTGTTTTCGGAGTCAATAAGTGAGTCTAATTCAGATATGAGCTGGAACCCTGTTCGTTTAATTTCGGGAGTGGAGCCGGGCGTACGGTAGCAAGCAATGAAGCGTATTGGTCTATCTAAGTGCAAATTGTCAGAAGGGAAAACATCAAATGAGAGAATTTCGGAGAGATTGTTGATCGATGTTGACCTGATTAGCTTAATAGAAATATTTGATTGATACAACGCCATTACACCCCCTGCATGAGTGAGCCTATCGGAACGCAAAATGGAATATCGACCACCCAGTGAGAGTGAAGCGATTGATTTGTGTGGGCTGAGCCAGGTTTCGGTCAGTATAACAATCATGGGCTTTTCGGTGTTTAGAAGAAGTTCGAGTTCATATAGCTTGTTTTTGACCGAGCGCACGTTAATTAACAGAACCTTCGAAAACGGAATACGGACAGAGCTACCAGAATCAACATTATGACAATTTACAGTATCACAATCACAATCTACAGAATCTACAAAAGGGGGAGCCACCTGCGCATAGAGAGGAGATTGATCTGGGGCCTGGCGAGCTCCCTAGGAGACGGCGGACACGTCCATCGTCACGGCAGTGTCTGCGGCAGAAGAGGAAACGGCAGCGTCCCCGGCGACCCGCTTCGGCTCCTGGAAAGTGCCTCCGGCAGACTCGTCAGCAACCCGTTTAGACCCGCGAGTAGAAGAGAGGGAACGCGCAGTGGAACAGGAAGCGGCACGAGAGCGAGACGCGCGAGACTGCGAGCGCGCAGAGGCAGTGGTGACAGCGGTGACACGGCTCCTCCTGGAGGCGGGGACGGTGGGCGGCACGAACTCAGAGACGAGTGGCAAAGGAGGCGGGGCTGCGGAAGGCGACGTGTGATCCTTGAACTCGCGGGGGACACGCAGCTTGACGAGTCGGCAGTCGCGGACGACGAAGGCGACCTTGCCGGCAGACTCATTGAGGGACTTGGCCTGCCCCCGCAGGGCCCGGTCTTCTGCCAGTTCTTCCTCGGTGTAGTCTCGGCGAGCGTAGCGAAACTGTACGTTCTCCAGCGCGCTCCACCTGTGCGAGTAAATGCCCGCAAGAAGACGATCTCGGAGCTGGCTCGTCTCCAGCTGGACCTTGATGATGCGGTTTCCCTTGGGCGGTCGGACAGCGGGGTGGCGGTGGCACGAGATCTTCCTCTGGCCGTACAGTTGGATCAGCTCCTCGTCACCGGTGGCGCGGACAAGCTCCCCGATGAAGAGGAAGTCGTCCTTGGAGGTCTCCTCGTCAGTCTTCTTCTCCTCCCTACCGACGATAACGGCGCGAGTCGCCTTGTCGAGGAACACGGAGCGAGCCGACTCCGAGTGCATCACGCGTGCCACACTCGAGTAGGTGAGCGTGGGAATATGGGGCGAGCGGGCGGCAGGGGGCGAGTCGATTGCTGCCAGCAGACGAGACAGGGCCGCGGTGTTTTGCGACACAGTCTCTTGAATAGCCTCCAGCTGCTTGCTCTGGTTGGCAATGAGCTTGCCGTGCTGCTCAAATCAGGAGATTCTGCTGCTCGAGCATGCGAGAGAAGAAAGAGAACTGAGAAGAATCCATCCATGGCAGTACCTGGTTTGGGTGGCTTTTACTCCATACAAAAACCACCCAAAAGAGTGAGAAAGTGAGAAAAGGGAAGCGCGCGAGAGAGAGAGAAGCAGCTAACCCGACTCACTGTACGGGCCCAGTTTCAAAACGTATCCACTGGGCCAAGTTGGCGTGAAGCTGCGGTAGATCAGGGGGCGATCAATACGGCAGCAGCGCGAGAGAGGGGCGAATAGGGCAACCGCTCTCTAGCGAGAAACGCGAGGGAATGAAAAAAAAAGATGGAGATGGAATATTTGAACGCCGCAAAGGGTATCGACTATTCAGAGACTGTTTTCACATCGGAACTAGTATAAATTTGCTCATTTCGTGAGTGGGCCAAAATATGTTCGCTCAGAGGACGATACGTCCAGTAATCCGGCGGTCGCGCAGAGAGGAATTCTTCACGAGGGGGAGATGGAATATTTGAACGCCGCAAGTGGTACCGACTATTCAGAGATTGTTTTCACATCGGAATTGATATAAATTTGCTTGTTTCGTGATTGGGCCAAAATAGGTTCGCTTAGAGGACGATACATCCAGTAATCCGGCGGTCGCGCAGAGAGCAATGCTTCACGAGGAGGAGATGGAATATTTGAACGCCGCAAAGGGTACCGACTATTGAGAAACTGTTTTTACGTCGAAACTGATAAAAAATTTGCTTATTTCGTGACTGGGCCAAAATAGGTTCGCTCAGAGGACGATACATCCAATAATCCGGCGGTCGCGCAGAGAGCAATGCTTCACGAGGGGGAGATGGAATATTTGAACGCCGCAAAGGGTACCGACTATGCAGAGACTGTTGTCACATCGGAACTGATATAAAATTGCCTATTTTGTGAATGGGCCAAAATAGGTTCGCTCAGAGGACGATACATCCAGTAATCCGGCGGTCGCGCAGAGAGCAATGCTTCACGAGGGGGAGATGGAATATTTGAACGCCGCGAAGGGTACCGACTATTCAGAGATTGTTTTCACATCGGAACTAGTATAAATTTGCTCATTTCGTGAGTGGGCCAGAATAGGTTCGCTCAGAGGACGATACATCCAGTAATCCGGCGGTCGCGCAGAAACCAATGCTTCACGAGGGGGAGATGGAATATTTGAACGCCGCAAAGGGTACCGACTGTTTAGAGACTGTTTTTTTATCGGAACTGATATAATTTTGCTTATTTCGTGAATGGGCCAAAATAAGTTCGCTCAGAGGACGATACATCCAGTAATCCGGCGGTCGCGCAGAGAGCAATGCTTCACGAGGGGGAGATGGAATATTCGAACGCCGCAAAGGGTACCGACTATTCAGAGACTGTTTTCACATCGGAACTAATATATATTTGCTCATTTCGTGAATGAGCCAAAATAGGTTCGCTCAGAGGACGATACATCCAGTATTCCGGCGGTAGCGCAGAGAGCAATGCTTCACGAGGGGGAGATGGAATATTTGAACGCCGCAAAGGGTACCGACTATGCAGAGACTGTTTTTACATCGGAACTGATATAAATTTGCTTATTTCGTGAATGGGCCAAAATAGGTTCGCTCAGAGGACGATACATCCAGTAATCCGGCGGTCGCGCAGAGAGCAATGCTTCACGAGGGGGAGATGGAATATTTGAACGCCGCAAAGGGTACCGACTATTCAGAGACTGTTTTCACATCGGAACTGAAATAAGTTTGCTCATTTCGTGAATGGGCCAAAATAGGTTCGCTCAGAGGACGATACATTCAGTAAACCGGCGGTCGCGCAGAGAGCAATGCTTCACGAGGGGGAGATGGAATATTTGAGCGCCGCAAAGGGTACCGACTAAGCAGAGACTGTTTTCACATCGGAACTGAAATAAGTTTGCTCATTTCGTGAATGGGCCGAAATAGGTTCGCTCAGAGGACGATGCATCCAGTTATCCGGCGGTCGCGCAGAGAGCAATGCTTCACGAGGGGGAGATGGAATATTTGAGCGCCGCAAAGGGTACCGACTAAGCAGAGACTGTTTTCACATTGGAACTAAATAAATTTGTTTCTTTCGTGAATGGGCCAAAATAGATTCGCTCAGAGGACGATACATCCAGTAATCCGGCGGTCGCGCAGAGAGCAATGCTTCACGAGGAAGAGATGGAATATTTGAACGCCGCAAAGGGTACCGACTATGCAAAGACTGTTTTCACATTGTAACTGAGATGAATTTGCTTATTTCGTGAATGGGCCAAAATAGGTTCGCTCAGAGGACGATACATCCAGTAATCCGGCGGTCGCGCAGAGAGCAATGCTTCACGAGATGGAGATGGAATATTTGAACGCCGCAAAGGGTACCGACTAAGCGGAGACTGTTTTCACATTTGAACTAAATAAATTTGCTTATTTCGTGACTGGGCCAAAATAGGTTCGCTCAGAGGACGATACATTCAGTAGTCCGGCGGTAGCGCAGAGAGCAATGCTTCACGAGGGGGAGATGGAATATTTGAACGCCGCAAAGGGTACCGACTATGCAGAGACTGTTTTTACATCGGAACTGATATAAATTTGCTTATTTCGTGAATGGGCCAAAATAGGTTCGCTCAGAGGACGATACATCCAGTAATCCGGCGGTCGCGCAGAGAGCAATGCTTCACGAGGGGGAGATGGAATATTTGAACGCCGCAAAGGGTACCGACTATGCAGAGACTGTTGTCACATCGGAACTGATATAAAATTGCTTATTTTGTGAATGGGCCAAAATAGGTTCGCTCAGAGGACGATACATCCAGTAATCCGGCGGTCGCGCAGAGAGCAATGCTTCACGAGGGGGAGATGGAATATTTGAACGCCGCGAAGGGTACCCACTATGCAGAGACTGTTTTCACATTGGAACTGATATAAATTTGCTCATTTCGTGAATAGGCCAAAATAGGTTCGCTCAGAGGACGATACATCCAGTATACCGGCGGTCGCGCAGAGAGCAATGCTTCACGAGGGGGAGATGGAATATTTGAACGCCGCAAAGGGTACCGACTATGCAGAGACTGTTGTCACATCGGAACTGATATAAAATTGCTTATTTTGTGAATGGGCCAAAATAGGTTCGCTCAGAGGACGATACATCCAGTAATCCGGCGGTCGCGCAGAGAGCAATGCTTCACGAGGGGGAGATGGAATATTTGAACGCCGCAAAGGGTACCGACTATGCAGAGACTGTTTTCACATCGGAACTGATATAAAATTGCGTATTTCGTGAATGGGCCAAAATAGGTTCGCTCAGAGGACGATACATCCAGTAATCCGGCGATCGCGCAGAGAGCAATGCTTCACGAGGAAGAGATGGAATATTTGAACGCCGCAAAGGGTACCGACTAAGCAGAGACTGTTTTCATGTTGAAACTGATATAAATTTGCTTATTTCGTGAATGGGCCAAAATAGGTTAGCTCAGAGGACGATACATCCAGTAATCCGGCGGTAGCGCAGAGAGCAATGCTTCACGAGGGAGAGATGGAATATTTGAACGCCGCAAAGGGTACCGACTATGCAGAGACTGTTTACACAATAAAACTGAAATAAGTTTGCTTATTTCGTGAATGGGCCAAAATAAGTTCGCTCAGAGGACGATACATCCAGTAATCCGGCGGTCGCGCAGAAACCAATGCTTCACGAGGGGGAGATGGAATATTTGAACGCCGCAAAGGGTACCGACTATTCAGAGACTGTTTTCACATCGGAACTAGTATAAATTTGCTCATTTCGTGAGTGGGCCAAAATAGGTTCGCTCAGAGGACGATACGTCCACTAATCCGGCGGTCGCGCAGAGAGCAATTCTTCACGAGGGGGAGATGGAATATTTGAACGCCGCAAGTGGTACCGACTATTCAGAGATTGCTTTCACATCGGAACTAGTATAAATTTGCTCATTTCGTGAGTGGGCCAAAATAGGTTCGCTCAGAGGACGATACGTCCAGTAATCCGGCGGTCGCGCAGAGAGCAATGCTTCACGAGATGGAGATGGAATATTTGAACGCCGCAAAGGGTATCGACTATTCAGAGACTGTTTTCACATCGGAACTAGTATATATTTGCTCATTTCGTGAGTGGGCCAAAATATGTTCGCTCAGAGGACGATACGTCCAGTAATCCGGCGGTCGCGCAGAGAGCAATTCTTCACGAGGGGGAGATGGAATATTTGAACGCCGCAAGTGGTACCGACTATTCAGAGATTGTTTTCACATCGGAATTGATATAAATTTGCTTGTTTCGTGATTGGGCCAAAATAGGTTCGCTTAGAGGACGATACATCCAGTAATCCGGCGGTCGCGCAGAGAGCAATGCTTCACGAGGAGGAGATGGAATATTTGAACGCCGCAAAGGGTACCGACTATTGAGAAACTGTTTTTACGTCGGAACTGATAAAAAATTTGCTTATTTCGTGAATGGGCCAAAATAGGTTCGCTCAGAGGACGATACATCCAGTAATCCGGCGGTCGCGCAGAGAGCAATGCTTCACGAGGGGGAGATGGAATATTTGAACGCCGCGAAGGGTACCGACTATTCAGAGACTGTTTTCACATCGGAACTAGTATAAATTTGCTCATTTCGTGAGTGGGCCAGAATAGGTTCGCTCAGAGGACGATACATCCAGTAATCCGGCGGTCGCGCAGAAACCAATGCTTCACGAGGGGGAGATGGAATATTTGAACGCCGCAAAGGGTACCGACTGTTTAGAGACTGTTTTTTTTTTATCGGAACTGATATAATTTTGCTTATTTCGTGAATTGGCCAAAATAAGTTCGCTCAGAGGACGATACATCCAGTAATCCGGCGGTCGCGCAGAGAGCAATGCTTCACGAGGGGGAGATGGAATATTCGAACGCCGCAAAGGGTACCGACTATTCAGAGACTGTTTTCACATCGGAACTAATATATATTTGCTCATTTCGTGAATGAGCCAAAATAGGTTCGCTCAGAGGACGATACATCCAGTATTCCGGCGGTAGCGCAGAGAGCAATGCTTCACGAGGGGGAGATGGAATATTTGAACGCCGCAAAGGGTACCGACTATGCAGAGACTGTTTTTACATCGGAACTGATATAAATTTGCTTATTTCGTGACTGGGCCAAAATAGGTTCGCTCAGAGGACGATACATCCAGTAGTCCGGCGGTCGCGCAGAGAGCAATGCTTCACGAGGGGGAGATGGAATATTTGAACGCCGCAAAGGGTACCGACTATGCAGAGACTGTTTCCACATCGGAACTGATATAAAATTGCTTATTTCGTGAATGGGCCAAGTTAGGTTCGCTCAGAGGACGATACATAAAGTAATCCGGCGGTCGCGCAGAGAGCAATGCTTCACGAGGGGGAGATGGAATATTTGAACGCCGCAAAGGGTACCGACTATGCAGAGACTGTTTTCACATTGGAACTGATATAATTTTGCTTATTTCGTGAATGGGCCAAAATAGGTTCGCTCAGAGGACGATACATCCAGTAATCCGGCGGTAGCGCAGAGAGCAATGCTTCACGTGGGGGAGATGGAATATTTGAGCGCCGCAAAGGGTACCGACTAAGCAGAGACTGTTTTCACATTGGAACTAAATAAGTTTGCTTATTTCGTGAATGGGCCAAAATAGATTCGCTGAGAGGACGATACATCCAGTAATCCGGCGGTCGCGCAGAGAGCAATGCTTCACGAGGGGGAGATGGGATATTTGAACGCCGCAAAGGGTACCGACTATGCAGAGACTGTTGTCACATCGGAACTGATATAAAATTGCTTATTTTGTGAATGGGCCAAAATAGGTTCGCTCAGAGGACGATACATCCAGTAATCCGGCGGTCGCGCAGAGAGCAATGCTTCACGAGGGGGAGATGGAATATTTGAACGCCGCAAAGGGTACCGACTATGCAGAGACTGTTTTCACATCGGAACTGATATAAAATTACGTATTTCGTGAATGGGCCAAAATAGGTTCGCTCAGAGGACGATACATCCAGTAATCCGGCGATCGCGCAGAGAGCAATGCTTCACGAGGAAGAGATGGAATATTTGAACGCCGCAAAGGGTACCGACTAAGCAGAGACTGTTTTCATGTTGAAACTGATATAAATTTGCTTATTTCGTGAATGGGCCAAAATAGGTTAGCTCAGAGGACGATACATCCAGTAATCCGGCGGTAGCGCAGAGAGCAATGCTTCACGAGGGAGAGATGGAATATTTGAACGCCGCAAAGGGTACCGACTATGCAGAGACTGTTTACACAATAAAACTGAAATAAGTTTGCTTATTTCGTGAATGGGCCAAAATAAGTTCGCTCAGAGGACGATACATCCAGTAATCCGGCGGTCGCGCAGAAACCAATGCTTCACGAGGGGGAGATGGAATATTTGAACGCCGCAAAGGGTACCGACTATTCAGAGACTGTTTTCACATCGGAACTAGTATAAATTTGCTCATTTCGTGAGTGGGCCAAAATAGGTTCGCTCAGAGGACGATACGTCCACTAATCCGGCGGTCGCGCAGAGAGCAATTCTTCACGAGGGGGAGATGGAATATTTGAACGCCGCAAGTGGTACCGACTATTCAGAGATTGCTTTCACATCGGAACTAGTATAAATTTGCTCATTTCGTGAGTGGGCCAAAATAGGTTCGCTCAGAGGACGATACGTCCAGTAATCCGGCGGTCGCGCAGAGAGCAATGCTTCACGAGATGGAGATGGAATATTTGAACGCCGCAAAGGGTATCGACTATTCAGAGACTGTTTTCACATCGGAACTAGTATAAATTTGCTCATTTCGTGAGTGGGCCAAAATATGTTCGCTCAGAGGACGATACGTCCAGTAATCCGGCGGTCGCGCAGAGAGCAATTCTTCACGAGGGGGAGATGGAATATTTGAACGCCGCAAGTGGTACCGACTATTCAGAGATTGTTTTCACATCGGAATTGATATAAATTTGCTTGTTTCGTGATTGGGCCAAAATAGGTTCGCTTAGAGGACGATACATCCAGTAATCCGGCGGTCGCGCAGAGAGCAATGCTTCACGAGGAGGAGATGGAATATTTGAACGCCGCGAAGGGTACCGACTATTGAGAAACTGTTTTTACGTCGAAACTGATAAAAAATTTGCTTATTTCGTGAATGGGCCAAAATAGGTTCGCTCAGAGGACGATACATCCAGTAATCCGGCGGTCGCGCAGAGAGCAATGCTTCACGAGGGGGAGATGGAATATTTGAACGCCGCGAAGGGTACCGACTATTCAGAGATTGTTTTCACATCGGAACTAGTATAAATTTGCTCATTTCGTGAGTGGGCCAGAATAGGTTCGCTCAGAGGACGATACATCCAGTAATCCGGCGGTCGCGCAGAAACCAATGCTTCACGAGGGGGAGATGGAATATTTGAACGCCGCAAAGGGTACCGACTGTTTAGAGACTGTTTTTTTTATCGGAACTGATATAATTTTGCTTATTTCGTGAATGGGCCAAAATAAGTTCGCTCAGAGGACGATACATCCAGTAATCCGGCGGTCGCGCAGAGAGCAATGCTTCACGAGGGGGAGATGGAATATTCGAACGCCGCAAAGGGTACCGACTATTCAGAGACTGTTTTCACATCGGAACTAATATATATTTGCTCATTTCGTGAATGAGCCAAAATAGGTTCGCTCAGAGGACGATACATCCAGTATTCCGGCGGTAGCGCAGAGAGCAATGCTTCACGAGGGGGAGATGGAATATTTGAACGCCGCAAAGGGTACCGACTATGCAGAGACTGTTTTTACATCGGAACTGATATAAATTTGCTTATTTCGTGACTGGGCCAAAATAGGTTCGCTCAGAGGACGATACATCCAGTAGTCCGGCGGTCGCGCAGAGAGCAATGCTTCACGAGGGGGAGATGGAATATTTGAACGCCGCAAAGGGTACCGACTATGCAGAGACTGTTTCCACATCGGAACTGATATAAAATTGCTTATTTCGTGAATGGGCCAAGTTAGGTTCGCTCAGAGGACGATACATAAAGTAATCCGGCGGTCGCGCAGAGAGCAATGCTTCACGAGGAGGAGATGGAATATTTGAACGCCGCAAAGGGTACCGACTATGCAGAGACTGTTTTCACATTGAAACTGATATAATTTTGCTTATTTCGTGAATGGGCCAAAATAGGTTCGCTCAGAGGACGATACATCCAGTAATCCGGCGGTAGCGCAGAGAGCAATGCTTCACGTGGGGGAGATGGAATATTTGAGCGCCGCAAAGGGTACCGACTAAGCAGAGACTGTTTTCACATTGGAACTAAATGAGTTTGCTTATTTCGTGAATGGGCCAAAATAGATTCGCTGAGAGGACGATACATCCAGTAATCCGGCGGTCGCGCAGAGAGCAATGCTTCACGAGGGGGAGATGGGATATTTGAACGCCGCAAAGGGTACCGACTATGCAGAGACTGTTTTCACATTGTAACTGATATAAATTTGCTTATTTCGTGAATGGGCCAAAATAGGTTCGCTCAGAGGACGATACATCCAGTAATCCGGCGGTCGCGCAGAGAGCAATGCTTCACGAGATGGAGATGGAATATTTGAACGCCGCAAGTGGTACCGACTATTCAGAGATTGTTTTCACATCGGAATTGATATAAATTTGCTTGTTTCGTGAATGGGCCAAAATAGGTTCGCTCAGAGGACGATTCATCCAGTAATCCGGCGGTCGCGCAGAGAGCAATGCTTCACGAGGAGGAGATGGAATATTTGAACGCCGCAAAGGGTACCGACTATTGAAAAACTGTTTTCACGTCGAAACTGATATAAATTTGCTTATTTCGTGACTGGGCCAAATTAGATTCGCTCAGAGGACGATACATCCAGTAATCCGGCGGTCGCGCAGAGAGCAAAGCTTCACGAGGGGGAGATGGAATATTTGAACGCCGCAAAGGGTACCGACTATGCAGAGACTGTTGTCACATCGGAACTGATATAAAATTGCTTATTTTGTGAATGGGCCAAAATAGGTTCGCTCAGAGGACGATACATCCAGTAATCCGGCGGTCGCGCAGAGAGCAATGCTTCACGAGGGGGAGATGGAATATTTGAACGCCGCGAAGGGTACCGACTATGCAGAGACTGTTTTCACATTGGAACTGATATAAATTTGCTCATTTCGTGAATAGGCCAAAATAGGTTCGCTCAGAGGACGATACATCCAGTATACCGGCGGTCGCGCAGAGAGCAATGCTTCACGAGGGGGAGATGGAATATTTGAACGCCGCAAAGGGTACCGACTATGCAGAGACTGTTGTCACATCGGAACTGATATAAAATTGCTTATTTTGTGAATGGGCCAAAATAGGTTCGCTCAGAGGACGATACATCCAGTAATCCGGCGGTCGCGCAGAGAGCAATGCTTCACGAGGGGGAGATGGAATATTTGAACGCCGCAAAGGGTACCGACTATGCAGAGACTGTTTTCACATCGGAACTGATATAAAATTGCGTATTTCGTGAATGGGCCAAAATAGGTTCGCTCAGAGGACGATACATCCAGTAATCCGGCGATCGCGCAGAGAGCAATGCTTCACGAGGAAGAGATGGAATATTTGAACGCCGCAAAGGGTACCGACTAAGCAGAGACTGTTTTCATGTTGAAACTGATATAAATTTGCTTATTTCGTGAATGGGCCAAAATAGGTTAGCTCAGAGGACGATACATCCAGTAATCCGGCGGTAGCGCAGAGAGCAATGCTTCACGAGGGAGAGATGGAATATTTGAACGCCGCAAAGGGTACCGACTATGCAGAGACTGTTTACACAATAAAACTGAAATAAGTTTGCTTATTTCGTGAATGGGCCAAAATAAGTTCGCTCAGAGGACGATACATCCAGTAATCCGGCGGTCGCGCAGAAACCAATGCTTCACGAGGGGGAGATGGAATATTTGAACGCCGCAAAGGGTACCGACTAAGCGGAGACTGTTTTCACATTTGAACTAAATAAATTTGCTTATTTCGTGACTGGGCCAAAATAGGTTCGCTCAGAGGACGATACATTCAGTAGTCCGGCGGTAGCGCAGAGAGCAATGCTTCACGAGGGGGAGATGGAATATTTGAACGCCGCAAAGGGTATCGACTATTCAGAGACTGTTTTCACATCGGAACTAGTATAAATTTGCTCATTTCGTGAGTGGGCCAAAATATGTTCGCTCAGAGGACGATACGTCCAGTAATCCGGCGGTCGCGCAGAGAGCAATTCTTCACGAGGGGGAGATGGAATATTTGAACGCCGCAAGTGGTACCGACTATTCAGAGATTGTTTTCACATCGGAATTGATATAAATTTGCTTGTTTCGTGATTGGGCCAAAATAGGTTCGCTTAGAGGACGATACATCCAGTAATCCGGCGGTCGCGCAGAGAGCAATGCTTCACGAGGAGGAGATGGAATATTTGAACGCCGCAAAGGGTACCGACTATTGAGAAACTGTTTTTACGTCGAAACTGATAAAAAATTTGCTTATTTCGTGAATGGGCCAAAATAGGTTCGCTCAGAGGACGATACATCCAGTAATCCGGCGGTCGCGCAGAGAGCAATGCTTCACGAGGGGGAGATGGAATATTTGAACGCCGCGAAGGGTACCGACTATTCAGAGATTGTTTTCACATCGGAACTAGTATAAATTTGCTCATTTCGTGAGTGGGCCAGAATAGGTTCGCTCAGAGGACGATACATCCAGTAATCCGGCGGTCGCGCAGAAACCAATGCTTCACGAGGGGGAGATGGAATATTTGAACGCCGCAAAGGGTACCGACTGTTTAGAGACTGTTTTTTTTTCGGAACTGATATAATTTTGCTTATTTCGTGAATGGGCCAAAATAAGTTCGCTCAGAGGACGATACATCCAGTAATCCGGCGGTCGCGCAGAGAGCAATGCTTCACGAGGGGGAGATGGAATATTCGAACGCCGCAAAGGGTACCGACTATTCAGAGACTGTTTTCACATCGGAACTAATATATATTTGCTCATTTCGTGAATGAGCCAAAATAGGTTCGCTCAGAGGACGATACATCCAGTATTCCGGCGGTAGCGCAGAGAGCAATGCTTCACGAGGGGGAGATGGAATATTTGAACGCCGCAAAGGGTACCGACTATGCAGAGACTGTTTTTACATCGGAACTGATATAAATTTGCTTATTTCGTGACTGGGCCAAAATAGGTTCGCTCAGAGGACGATACATCCAGTAGTCCGGCGGTCGCGCAGAGAGCAATGCTTCACGAGGGGGAGATGGAATATTTGAACGCCGCAAAGGGTACCGACTATGCAGAGACTGTTTCCACATCGGAACTGATATAAAATTGCTTATTTCGTGAATGGGCCAAGTTAGGTTCGCTCAGAGGACGATACATAAAGTAATCCGGCGGTCGCGCAGAGAGCAATGCTTCACGAGGGGGAGATGGAATATTTGAACGCCGCAAAGGGTACCGACTATGCAGAGACTGTTTTCACATTGGAACTGATATAATTTTGCTTATTTCGTGAATGGGCCAAAATAGGTTCGCTCAGAGGACGATACATCCAGTAATCCGGCGGTAGCGCAGAGAGCAATGCTTCACGTGGGGGAGATGGAATATTTGAGCGCCGCAAAGGGTACCGACTAAGCAGAGACTGTTTTCACATTGGAACTAAATAAGTTTGCTTATTTCGTGAATGGGCCAAAATAGATTCGCTGAGAGGACGATACATCCAGTAATCCGGCGGTCGCGCAGAGAGCAATGCTTCACGAGGGGGAGATGGGATATTTGAACGCCGCAAAGGGTACCGACTATGCAGAGACTGTTTTCACATTGTAACTGATATAAATTTGCTTATTTCGTGAATGGGCCAAAATAGGTTCGCTCAGAGGACGATACATCCAGTAATCCGGCGGTCGCGCAGAGAGCAATGCTTCACGAGATGGAGATGGAATATTTGAACGCCGCAAAGGGTATCGACTATTCAGAGACTGTTTTCACATCGGAACTAGTATAAATTTGCTCATTTCGTGAGTGGGCCAAAATAGGTTCGCTCAGAGGACGATACGTCCAGTAATCCGGCGGTCGCGCAGAGAGCAATTCTTCACGAGGGGGAGATGGAATATTTGAACGCCGCAAGTGGTACCGACTATTCAGAGATTGTTTTCACATCGGAATTGATATAAATTTGCTTGTTTCGTGAATGGGCCAAAATAGGTTCGCTCAGAGGACGATACATCCAGTAATCCGGCGGTCGCGCAGAGAGCAATGCTTCACGAGGAGGAGATGGAATATTTGAACGCCGCAAAGGGTACCGACTATTGAAAAACTGTTTTCACGTCGAAACTGATATAAATTTGCTTATTTCGTGACTGGGCCAAATTAGATTCGCTCAGAGGACGATACATCCAGTAATCCGGCGGTCGCGCAGAGAGCAATGCTTCACGAGGGGGAGATGGAATATTTGAACGCCGCGAAGGGTACCGACTATGCAGAGACTGTTTTCACATTGGAACTGATATAAATTTGCTCATTTCGTGAATAGGCCAAAATAGGTTCGCTCAGAGGACGATACATCCAGTATACCGGCGGTCGCGCAGAGAGCAATGCTTCACGAGGGGGAGATGGAATATTTGAACGCCGCAAAGGGTACCGACTATGCAGAGACTGTTGTCACATCGGAACTGATATAAAATTGCTTATTTTGTGAATGGGCCAAAATAGGTTCGCTCAGAGGACGATACATCCAGTAATCCGGCGGTCGCGCAGAGAGCAATGCTTCACGAGGGGGAGATGGAATATTTGAACGCCGCAAAGGGTACCGACTATGCAGAGACTGTTTTCACATCGGAACTGATATAAAATTGCGTATTTCGTGAATGGGCCAAAATAGGTTCGCTCAGAGGACGATACATCCAGTAATCCGGCGATCGCGCAGAGAGCAATGCTTCACGAGGAAGAGATGGAATATTTGAACGCCGCAAAGGGTACCGACTAAGCAGAGACTGTTTTCATGTTGAAACTGATATAAATTTGCTTATTTCGTGAATGGGCCAAAATAGGTTAGCTCAGAGGACGATACATCCAGTAATCCGGCGGTAGCGCAGAGAGCAATGCTTCACGAGGGAGAGATGGAATATTTGAACGCCGCAAAGGGTACCGACTATGCAGAGACTGTTTACACAATAAAACTGAAATAAGTTTGCTTATTTCGTGAATGGGCCAAAATAAGTTCGCTCAGAGGACGATACATCCAGTAATCCGGCGGTCGCGCAGAAACCAATGCTTCACGAGGGGGAGATGGAATATTTGAACGCCGCAAAGGGTACCGACTATTCAGAGACTGTTTTCACATCGGAACTAGTATAAATTTGCTCATTTCGTGAGTGGGCCAAAATAGGTTCGCTCAGAGGACGATACGTCCACTAATCCGGCGGTCGCGCAGAGAGCAATTCTTCACGAGGGGGAGATGGAATATTTGAACGCCGCAAGTGGTACCGACTATTCAGAGATTGTTTTCACATCGGAATTGATATAAATTTGCTTGTTTCGTGAATGGGCCAAAATAGGTTCGCTCAGAGGACGATACATCCAGTAATCCGGCGGTCGCGCAGAGAGCAATGCTTCACGAGGGAGAGATGGAATATTTGAACGCCGCAAAGGGTACCGACTATGCAGAGACTGTTTTCACATTGTAACTGAGATGAATTTGCTTATTTCGTGAATGGGCCAAAATAGGTTCGCTCAGAGGACGATACATCCAGTAATCCGGCGGTCGCGCAGAGAGCAATGCTTCACGAGATGGAGATGGAATATTTGAACGCCGCAAAGGGTACCGACTAAGCGGAGACTGTTTTCACATTTGAACTAAATAAATTTGCTTATTTCGTGACTGGGCCAAAATAGGTTCGCTCAGAGGACGATACATTCAGTAGTCCGGCGGTAGCGCAGAGAGCAATGCTTCACGAGGGGGAGATGGAATATTTGAACGCCGCAAAGGGTACCGACTATGCAGAGACTGTTTTTACATCGGAACTGATATAAATTTGCTTATTTCGTGAATGGGCCAAAATAGGTTCGCTCAGAGGACGATACATCCAGTAATCCGGCGGTCGCGCAGAGAGCAATGCTTCACGAGGGGGAGATGGAATATTTGAACGCCGCAAAGGGTACCGACTATTCAGAGACTGTTTTCACATTGGAACTGATATAATTTTGCTTATTTCGTGAATGGGCCAAAATAGGTTCGCTCAGAGGACGATACATCCAGTAATCCGGCGGTAGCGCAGAGAGCAATTCTTCACGAGGGGGAGATGGAATATTTGAACGCCGCAAGTGGTACCGACTATTCAGAGATTGTTTTCACATCGGAATTGATATAAATTTGCTTGTTTCGTGAATGGGCCAAAATAGGTTCGCTCAGAGGACGATACATCCAGTAATCCGGCGGTCGCGCAGAGAGCAATGCTTCACGAGGAGGAGATGGAATATTTGAACGCCGCAAAGGGTACCGACTATTGAAAAACTGTTTTCACGTCGAAACTGATATAAATTTGCTTATTTCGTGACTGGGCCAAATTAGGTTCGCTCAGAGGACGATACATCCAGTAATCCGGCGGTCGCGCAGAGAGCAATGCTTCACGAGGGGGAGATGGAATATTTGAACGCCGCAAAGGGTACCGACTATGCAGAGACTGTTGTCACATCGGAACTGATATAAAATTGCTTATTTTGTGAATGGGCCAAAATAGGTTCGCTCAGAGGACGATACATCCAGTAATCCGGCGGTCGCGCAGAGAGCAATGCTTCACGAGGGGGAGATGGAATATTTGAACGCCGCGAAGGGTACCGACTATGCAGAGACTGTTTTCACATTGGAACTGATATAAATTTGCTTATTTCGTGAATAGGCCAAAATAGGTTCGCTCAGAGGACGATACATCCAGTATACCGGCGGTCGCGCAGAGAGCAATGCTTCACGAGGGGGAGATGAAATATTTGAACGCCGCAAAGGGTACCGACTATGCAGAAACTGTTGTCACATCGGAACTGATATAAAATTGCTTATTTTGTGAATGGGCCAAAATAGGTTCGCTCAGAGGACGATACATCCAGTAATCCGGCGGTCGCGCAGAGAGCAATGCTTCACGAGGGGGAGATGGAATATTTGAACGCCGCAAAGGGTACCGACTATGCAGAGACTGTTTTCACATCGGAACTGATATAAAATTGCGTATTTCGTGAATGGGCCAAAATAGGTTCGCTCAGAGGACGATACATCCAGTAATCCGGCGATCGCGCAGAGAGCAATGCTTCACGAGGAAGAGATGGAATATTTGAACGCCGCAAAGGGTACCGACTATGCAGAGACTGTTTTCATGTTGAAACTGATATAAATTTGCTTATTTCGTGAATGGGCCAAAATAGGTTAGCTCAGAGGACGATACATCCAGTAATCCGGCGGTAGCGCAGAGAGCAATGCTTCACGAGGGAGAGATGGAATATTTGAACGCCGCAAAGGGTACCGACTATGCAGAGACTGTTTACACAATAAAACGTGAATGGGCCAAAAAGTTAGCTCAGAGGACGATACATCCAGTAATCCGGCGGTCGCGCAGAAACCAATGCTTCACGAGGGGGAGATGGAATATTTGAACGCCGCAAAGGGTACCGACTATTCAGAGACTGTTTTCACATCGGAACTAGTATAAACTTGCTCATTTCGTGAGTGGGCCAAAATAGGTTCGCTCAGAGGACGATACATCCAGTAATCCGGCGGTCGCGCAGAAACCAATGCTTCACGAGGGGGAGATGGAATATTTGAACGCCGCAAAGGGTACCGACTATTCAGAGACTGTTTTCACATCGGAACTAGTATAAACTTGCTCATTTCGTGAGTGGGCCAAAATAGGTTCGCTCAGAGGACGATACGTCCACTAATCCGGCGGTCGCGCAGAGAGCAATTCTTCACGAGGGGGAGATGGAATATTTGAACGCCGCAAGTGGTACCGACTATTCAGAGATTGCTTTCACATCGGAACTAGTATAAACTTGCTCATTTCGTGAGTGGGCCAAAATAGGTTCGCTCAGAGGACGATACGTCCAGTAATCCGGCGGTCGCGCAGAGAGCAATGCTTCACGAGATGGAGATGGAATATTTGAACGCCGCAAAGGGTATCGACTATTCAGAGACTGTTTTCACATCGGAACTAGTATAAATTTGCTCATTTCGTGAGTGGGCCAAAATAGGTTCGCTCAGAGGACGAGTCCAGTAATCCGGCGGTCGCGCAGAGAGCAATTCTTCACGAGGGGGAGATGGAATATTTGAACGCCGCAAGTGGTACCGACTATTCAGAGATTGTTTTCACATCGGAATTGATATAAATTTGCTTGTTTCGTGAATGGGCCAAAATAGGTTCGCTTAGAGGACGATACATCCAGTAATCCGGCGGTCGCGCAGAGAGCAATGCTTCACGAGGAGGAGATGGAATATTTGAACGCCGCAAAGGGTACCGACTATTGAGAAACTGTTTTTACGTCGAAACTGATATGAATTTGCTTATTTCGTGATTGGGCCAAAATAGGTTCGCTCAGAGGACGATACATCCAGTAATCCGGCGATCGCGCAGAGAGCAATGCTTCACGAGGAAGAGATGGAATATTTGAACGCCGCAAAGGGTACCGACTAAGCAGAGACTGTTTTCATGTTGAAACTGATATAAATTTGCTTATTTCGTGAATGGGCCAAAATAGGTTAGCTCAGAGGACGATACATCCAGTAATCCGGCGGTAGCGCAGAGAGCAATGCTTCACGAGGGAGAGATGGAATATTTGAACGCCGCAAAGGGTACCGACTATGCAGAGACTGTTTACACAATAAAACTGAAATAAGTTTGCTTATTTCGTGAATGGGCCAAAATAAGTTCGCTCAGAGGACGATACATCCAGTAATCCGGCGGTCGCGCAGAAACCAATGCTTCACGAGGGGGAGATGGAATATTTGAACGCCGCAAAGGGTACCGACTATTCAGAGACTGTTTTCACATCGGAACTAGTATAAATTTGCTCATTTCGTGAGTGGGCCAAAATAGGTTCGCTCAGAGGACGATACGTCCACTAATCCGGCGGTCGCGCAGAGAGCAATTCTTCACGAGGGGGAGATGGAATATTTGAACGCCGCAAGTGGTACCGACTATTCAGAGATTGTTTTCACATCGGAATTGATATAAATTTGCTTGTTTCGTGAATGGGCCAAAATAGGTTCGCTCAGAGGACGATACATCCAGTAATCCGGCGGTCGCGCAGAGAGCAATGCTTCACGAGGGAGAGATGGAATATTTGAACGCCGCAAAGGGTACCGACTATGCAGAGACTGTTTTCACATTGTAACTGAGATGAATTTGCTTATTTCGTGAATGGGCCAAAATAGGTTCGCTCAGAGGACGATACATCCAGTAATCCGGCGGTCGCGCAGAGAGCAATGCTTCACGAGATGGAGATGGAATATTTGAACGCCGCAAAGGGTACCGACTAAGCGGAGACTGTTTTCACATTTGAACTAAATAAATTTGCTTATTTCGTGACTGGGCCAAAATAGGTTCGCTCAGAGGACGATACATTCAGTAGTCCGGCGGTAGCGCAGAGAGCAATGCTTCACGAGGGGGAGATGGAATATTTGAACGCCGCAAAGGGTACCGACTATGCAGAGACTGTTTTTACATCGGAACTGATATAAATTTGCTTATTTCGTGAATGGGCCAAAATAGGTTCGCTCAGAGGACGATACATCCAGTAATCCGGCGGTCGCGCAGAGAGCAATGCTTCACGAGGGGGAGATGGAATATTTGAACGCCGCAAAGGGTACCGACTATTCAGAGACTGTTTTCACATTGGAACTGATATAATTTTGCTTATTTCGTGAATGGGCCAAAATAGGTTCGCTCAGAGGACGATACATCCAGTAATCCGGCGGTAGCGCAGAGAGCAATTCTTCACGAGGGGGAGATGGAATATTTGAACGCCGCAAGTGGTACCGACTATTCAGAGATTGTTTTCACATCGGAATTGATATAAATTTGCTTGTTTCGTGAATGGGCCAAAATAGGTTCGCTCAGAGGACGATACATCCAGTAATCCGGCGGTCGCGCAGAGAGCAATGCTTCACGAGGAGGAGATGGAATATTTGAACGCCGCAAAGGGTACCGACTATTGAAAAACTGTTTTCACGTCGAAACTGATATAAATTTGCTTATTTCGTGACTGGGCCAAATTAGGTTCGCTCAGAGGACGATACATCCAGTAATCCGGCGGTCGCGCAGAGAGCAATGCTTCACGAGGGGGAGATGGAATATTTGAACGCCGCAAAGGGTACCGACTATGCAGAGACTGTTGTCACATCGGAACTGATATAAAATTGCTTATTTTGTGAATGGGCCAAAATAGGTTCGCTCAGAGGACGATACATCCAGTAATCCGGCGGTCGCGCAGAGAGCAATGCTTCACGAGGGGGAGATGGAATATTTGAACGCCGCGAAGGGTACCGACTATGCAGAGACTGTTTTCACATTGGAACTGATATAAATTTGCTTATTTCGTGAATAGGCCAAAATAGGTTCGCTCAGAGGACGATACATCCAGTATACCGGCGGTCGCGCAGAGAGCAATGCTTCACGAGGGGGAGATGAAATATTTGAACGCCGCAAAGGGTACCGACTATGCAGAAACTGTTGTCACATCGGAACTGATATAAAATTGCTTATTTTGTGAATGGGCCAAAATAGGTTCGCTCAGAGGACGATACATCCAGTAATCCGGCGGTCGCGCAGAGAGCAATGCTTCACGAGGGGGAGATGGAATATTTGAACGCCGCAAAGGGTACCGACTATGCAGAGACTGTTTTCACATCGGAACTGATATAAAATTGCGTATTTCGTGAATGGGCCAAAATAGGTTCGCTCAGAGGACGATACATCCAGTAATCCGGCGATCGCGCAGAGAGCAATGCTTCACGAGGAAGAGATGGAATATTTGAACGCCGCAAAGGGTACCGACTATGCAGAGACTGTTTTCATGTTGAAACTGATATAAATTTGCTTATTTCGTGAATGGGCCAAAATAGGTTAGCTCAGAGGACGATACATCCAGTAATCCGGCGGTAGCGCAGAGAGCAATGCTTCACGAGGGAGAGATGGAATATTTGAACGCCGCAAAGGGTACCGACTATGCAGAGACTGTTTACACAATAAAACTGAAATAAATTTGCTTATTTCGTGAATGGGCCAAAATAAGTTCGCTCAGAGGACGATACATCCAGTAATCCGGCGGTCGCGCAGAAACCAATGCTTCACGAGGGGGAGATGGAATATTTGAACGCCGCAAAGGGTACCGACTATTCAGAGACTGTTTTCACATCGGAACTAGTATAAACTTGCTCATTTCGTGAGTGGGCCAAAATAGGTTCGCTCAGAGGACGATACGTCCACTAATCCGGCGGTCGCGCAGAGAGCAATTCTTCACGAGGGGGAGATGGAATATTTGAACGCCGCAAGTGGTACCGACTATTCAGAGATTGCTTTCACATCGGAACTAGTATAAACTTGCTCATTTCGTGAGTGGGCCAAAATAGGTTCGCTCAGAGGACGATACGTCCAGTAATCCGGCGGTCGCGCAGAGAGCAATGCTTCACGAGATGGAGATGGAATATTTGAACGCCGCAAAGGGTATCGACTATTCAGAGACTGTTTTCACATCGGAACTAGTATAAATTTGCTCATTTCGTGAGTGGGCCAAAATAGGTTCGCTCAGAGGACGAGTCCAGTAATCCGGCGGTCGCGCAGAGAGCAATTCTTCACGAGGGGGAGATGGAATATTTGAACGCCGCAAGTGGTACCGACTATTCAGAGATTGTTTTCACATCGGAATTGATATAAATTTGCTTGTTTCGTGAATGGGCCAAAATAGGTTCGCTTAGAGGACGATACATCCAGTAATCCGGCGGTCGCGCAGAGAGCAATGCTTCACGAGGAGGAGATGGAATATTTGAACGCCGCAAAGGGTACCGACTATTGAGAAACTGTTTTTACGTCGAAACTGATATGAATTTGCTTATTTCGTGATTGGGCCAAAATAGGTTCGCTCAGAGGACGATACATCCAATAATCCGGCGGTCGCGCAGAGAGCAATGCTTCACGAGGGGGAGATGGAATATTTGAACGCCGCAAAGGGTACCGACTATGCAGAGACTGTTGTCACATCGGAACTGATATAAAATTGCTTATTTTGTGAATGGGCCAAAATAGGTTCGCTCAGAGGACGATACATCCAGTAATCCGGCGGTCGCGCAGAGAGCAATGCTTCACGAGGGGGAGATGGAATATTTGAACGCCGCGAAGGGTACCGACTATGCAGAGACTGTTTTCACATTGGAACTGATATAAATTTGCTCATTTCGTGAATAGGCCAAAATAGGTTCGCTCAGAGGACGATACATCCAGTATACCGGCGGTCGCGCAGAGAGCAATGCTTCACGAGGGGGAGATGGAATATTTGAACGCCGCAAAGGGTACCGACTATGCAGAGACTGTTGTCACATCGGAACTGATATAAAATTGCTTATTTTGTGAATGGGCCAAAATAGGTTCGCTCAGAGGACGATACATCCAGTAATCCGGCGGTCGCGCAGAGAGCAATGCTTCACGAGGGGGAGATGGAATATTTGAACGCCGCAAAGGGTACCGACTATGCAGAGACTGTTTTCACATCGGAACTGATATAAAATTGCGTATTTCGTGAATGGGCCAAAATAGGTTCGCTCAGAGGACGATACATCCAGTAATCCGGCGATCGCGCAGAGAGCAATGCTTCACGAGGAAGAGATGGAATATTTGAACGCCGCAAAGGGTACCGACTAAGCAGAGACTGTTTTCATGTTGAAACTGATATAAATTTGCTTATTTCGTGAATGGGCCAAAATAGGTTAGCTCAGAGGACGATACATCCAGTAATCCGGCGGTAGCGCAGAGAGCAATGCTTCACGAGGGAGAGATGGAATATTTGAACGCCGCAAAGGGTACCGACTATGCAGAGACTGTTTACACAATAAAACTGAAATAAGTTTGCTTATTTCGTGAATGGGCCAAAATAAGTTCGCTCAGAGGACGATACATCCAGTAATCCGGCGGTCGCGCAGAAACCAATGCTTCACGAGGGGGAGATGGAATATTTGAACGCCGCAAAGGGTACCGACTATTCAGAGACTGTTTTCACATCGGAACTAGTATAAATTTGCTCATTTCGTGAGTGGGCCAAAATAGGTTCGCTCAGAGGACGATACGTCCACTAATCCGGCGGTCGCGCAGAGAGCAATTCTTCACGAGGGGGAGATGGAATATTTGAACGCCGCAAGTGGTACCGACTATTCAGAGATTGTTTTCACATCGGAATTGATATAAATTTGCTTGTTTCGTGAATGGGCCAAAATAGGTTCGCTCAGAGGACGATACATCCAGTAATCCGGCGGTCGCGCAGAGAGCAATGCTTCACGAGGAGGAGATGGAATATTTGAACGCCGCAAAGGGTACCGACTATTGAAAAACTGTTTTCACGTCGAAACTGATATAAATTTGCTTATTTCGTGACTGGGCCAAATTAGGTTCGCTCAGAGGACGATACATCCAGTAATCCGGCGGTCGCGCAGAGAGCAATGCTTCACGAGGGGGAGATGGAATATTTGAACGCCGCAAAGGGTACCGACTATGCAGAGACTGTTGTCACATCGGAACTGATATAAAATTGCTTATTTTGTGAATGGGCCAAAATAGGTTCGCTCAGAGGACGATACATCCAGTAATCCGGCGGTCGCGCAGAGAGCAATGCTTCACGAGGGGGAGATGGAATATTTGAACGCCGCGAAGGGTACCGACTATGCAGAGACTGTTTTCACATTGGAACTGATATAAATTTGCTTATTTCGTGAATAGGCCAAAATAGGTTCGCTCAGAGGACGATACATCCAGTATACCGGCGGTCGCGCAGAGAGCAATGCTTCACGAGGGGGAGATGAAATATTTGAACGCCGCAAAGGGTACCGACTATGCAGAAACTGTTGTCACATCGGAACTGATATAAAATTGCTTATTTTGTGAATGGGCCAAAATAGGTTCGCTCAGAGGACGATACATCCAGTAATCCGGCGGTCGCGCAGAGAGCAATGCTTCACGAGGGGGAGATGGAATATTTGAACGCCGCAAAGGGTACCGACTATGCAGAGACTGTTTTCACATCGGAACTGATATAAAATTGCGTATTTCGTGAATGGGCCAAAATAGGTTCGCTCAGAGGACGATACATCCAGTAATCCGGCGATCGCGCAGAGAGCAATGCTTCACGAGGAAGAGATGGAATATTTGAACGCCGCAAAGGGTACCGACTATGCAGAGACTGTTTTCATGTTGAAACTGATATAAATTTGCTTATTTCGTGAATGGGCCAAAATAGGTTAGCTCAGAGGACGATACATCCAGTAATCCGGCGGTAGCGCAGAGAGCAATGCTTCACGAGGGAGAGATGGAATATTTGAACGCCGCAAAGGGTACCGACTATGCAGAGACTGTTTACACAATAAAACTGAAATAAATTTGCTTATTTCGTGAATGGGCCAAAATAAGTTCGCTCAGAGGACGATACATCCAGTAATCCGGCGGTCGCGCAGAAACCAATGCTTCACGAGGGGGAGATGGAATATTTGAACGCCGCAAAGGGTACCGACTATTCAGAGACTGTTTTCACATCGGAACTAGTATAAACTTGCTCATTTCGTGAGTGGGCCAAAATAGGTTCGCTCAGAGGACGATACGTCCACTAATCCGGCGGTCGCGCAGAGAGCAATTCTTCACGAGGGGGAGATGGAATATTTGAACGCCGCAAGTGGTACCGACTATTCAGAGATTGCTTTCACATCGGAACTAGTATAAACTTGCTCATTTCGTGAGTGGGCCAAAATAGGTTCGCTCAGAGGACGATACGTCCAGTAATCCGGCGGTCGCGCAGAGAGCAATGCTTCACGAGATGGAGATGGAATATTTGAACGCCGCAAAGGGTATCGACTATTCAGAGACTGTTTTCACATCGGAACTAGTATAAATTTGCTCATTTCGTGAGTGGGCCAAAATAGGTTCGCTCAGAGGACGAGTCCAGTAATCCGGCGGTCGCGCAGAGAGCAATTCTTCACGAGGGGGAGATGGAATATTTGAACGCCGCAAGTGGTACCGACTATTCAGAGATTGTTTTCACATCGGAATTGATATAAATTTGCTTGTTTCGTGAATGGGCCAAAATAGGTTCGCTTAGAGGACGATACATCCAGTAATCCGGCGGTCGCGCAGAGAGCAATGCTTCACGAGGAGGAGATGGAATATTTGAACGCCGCAAAGGGTACCGACTATTGAGAAACTGTTTTTACGTCGAAACTGATATGAATTTGCTTATTTCGTGATTGGGCCAAAATAGGTTCGCTCAGAGGACGATACATCCAATAATCCGGCGGTCGCGCAGAGAGCAATGCTTCACGAGGGGGAGATGGAATATTTGAACGCCGCAAAGGGTACCGACTATGCAGAGACTGTTGTCACATCGGAACTGATATAAAATTGCTTATTTTGTGAATGGGCCAAAATAGGTTCGCTCAGAGGACGATACATCCAGTAATCCGGCGGTCGCGCAGAGAGCAATGCTTCACGAGGGGGAGATGGAATATTTGAACGCCGCGAAGGGTACCGACTATGCAGAGACTGTTTTCACATTGGAACTGATATAAATTTGCTCATTTCGTGAATAGGCCAAAATAGGTTCGCTCAGAGGACGATACATCCAGTATACCGGCGGTCGCGCAGAGAGCAATGCTTCACGAGGGGGAGATGGAATATTTGAACGCCGCAAAGGGTACCGACTATGCAGAGACTGTTGTCACATCGGAACTGATATAAAATTGCTTATTTTGTGAATGGGCCAAAATAGGTTCGCTCAGAGGACGATACATCCAGTAATCCGGCGGTCGCGCAGAGAGCAATGCTTCACGAGGGGGAGATGGAATATTTGAACGCCGCAAAGGGTACCGACTATGCAGAGACTGTTTTCACATCGGAACTGATATAAAATTGCGTATTTCGTGAATGGGCCAAAATAGGTTCGCTCAGAGGACGATACATCCAGTAATCCGGCGATCGCGCAGAGAGCAATGCTTCACGAGGAAGAGATGGAATATTTGAACGCCGCAAAGGGTACCGACTAAGCAGAGACTGTTTTCATGTTGAAACTGATATAAATTTGCTTATTTCGTGAATGGGCCAAAATAGGTTAGCTCAGAGGACGATACATCCAGTAATCCGGCGGTAGCGCAGAGAGCAATGCTTCACGAGGGAGAGATGGAATATTTGAACGCCGCAAAGGGTACCGACTATGCAGAGACTGTTTACACAATAAAACTGAAATAAGTTTGCTTATTTCGTGAATGGGCCAAAATAAGTTCGCTCAGAGGACGATACATCCAGTAATCCGGCGGTCGCGCAGAAACCAATGCTTCACGAGGGGGAGATGGAATATTTGAACGCCGCAAAGGGTACCGACTATTCAGAGACTGTTTTCACATCGGAACTAGTATAAATTTGCTCATTTCGTGAGTGGGCCAAAATAGGTTCGCTCAGAGGACGATACGTCCACTAATCCGGCGGTCGCGCAGAGAGCAATTCTTCACGAGGGGGAGATGGAATATTTGAACGCCGCAAGTGGTACCGACTATTCAGAGATTGCTTTCATTCACATCGGAACTAGTATAAATTTGCTCATTTCGTGAGTGGGCCAAAATAGGTTCGCTCAGAGGACGATACGTCCAGTAATCCGGCGGTCGCGCAGAGAGGAATGCTTCACGAGATGGAGATGGAATATTTGAACGCCGCAAAGGGTATCGACTATTCAGAGACTGTTTTCACATCGGAACTAGTATAAATTTGCTCATTTCGTGAGTGGGCCAAAATATGTTCGCTCAGAGGACGATACGTCCAGTAATCCGGCGGTCGCGCAGAGAGCAATTCTTCACGAGGGGGAGATGGAATATTTGAACGCCGCAAGTGGTACCGACTATTCAGAGATTGTTTTCACATCGGAATTGATATAAATTTGCTTGTTTCGTGATTGGGCCAAAATAGGTTCGCTTAGAGGACGATACATCCAGTAATCCGGCGGTCGCGCAGAGAGCAATGCTTCACGAGGAGGAGATGGAATATTTGAACGCCGCAAAGGGTACCGACTATTGAGAAACTGTTTTTACGTCGAAACTGATAAAAAATTTGCTTATTTCGTGACTGGGCCAAAATAGGTTCGCTCAGAGGACGATACATCCAATAATCCGGCGGTCGCGCAGAGAGCAATGCTTCACGAGGGGGAGATGGAATATTTGAACGCCGCAAAGGGTACCGACTATGCAGAGACTGTTGTCACATCGGAACTGATATAAAATTGCCTATTTTGTGAATGGGCCAAAATAGGTTCGCTCAGAGGACGATACATCCAGTAATCCGGCGGTCGCGCAGAGAGCAATGCTTCACGAGGGGGAGATGGAATATTTGAACGCCGCGAAGGGTACCGACTATTCAGAGATTGTTTTCACATTGGAACTAGTATAAATTTGCTCATTTCGTGAGTGGGCCAGAATAGGTTCGCTCAGAGGACGATACATCCAGTAATCCGGCGGTCGCGCAGAAACCAATGCTTCACGAGGGGGAGATGGAATATTTGAACGCCGCAAAGGGTACCGACTGTTTAGAGACTGTTTTTTATCGGAACTGATATAATTTTGCTTATTTCGTGAATGGGCCAAAATAAGTTCGCTCAGAGGACGATACATCCAGTAATCCGGCGGTCGCGCAGAGAGCAATGCTTCACGAGGGGGAGATGGAATATTCGAACGCCGCAAAGGGTACCGACTATTCAGAGACTGTTTTCACATCGGAACTAATATATATTTGCTCATTTCGTGAATGAGCCAAAATAGGTTCGCTCAGAGGACGATACATCCAGTATTCCGGCGGTAGCGCAGAGAGCAATGCTTCACGAGGGGGAGATGGAATATTTGAACGCCGCAAAGGGTACCGACTATTCAGAGACTGTTTTCACATCGGAACTGAAATAAGTTTGCTCATTTCGTGAATGGGCCGAAATAGGTTCGCTCAGAGGACGATGCATCCAGTTATCCGGCGGTCGCGCAGAGAGCAATGCTTCACGAGGGGGAGATGGAATATTTGAGCGCCGCAAAGGGTACCGACTAAGCAGAGACTGTTTTCACATTGGAACTAAATAAATTTGTTTCTTTCGTGAATGGGCCAAAATAGATTCGCTCAGAGGACGATACATCCAGTAATCCGGCGGTCGCGCAGAGAGCAATGCTTCACGAGGAAGAGATGGAATATTTGAACGCCGCAAAGGGTACCGACTATGCAAAGACTGTTTTCACATTGTAACTGAGATGAATTTGCTTATTTCGTGAATGGGCCAAAATAGGTTCGCTCAGAGGACGATACATCCAGTAATCCGGCGGTCGCGCAGAGAGCAATGCTTCACGAGATGGAGATGGAATATTTGAACGCCGCAAAGGGTACCGACTAAGCGGAGACTGTTTTCACATTTGAACTAAATAAATTTGCTTATTTCGTGACTGGGCCAAAATAGGTTCGCTCAGAGGACGATACATTCAGTAGTCCGGCGGTAGCGCAGAGAGCAATGCTTCACGAGGGGGAGATGGAATATTTGAACGCCGCAAAGGGTACCGACTATGCAGAGACTGTTTTTACATCGGAACTGATATAAATTTGCTTATTTCGTGAATGGGCCAAAATAGGTTCGCTCAGAGGACGATACATCCAGTAATCCGACGGTCGCGCAGAGAGCAATGCTTCACGAGGGGGAGATGGAATATTTGAACGCCGCAAAGGGTACCGACTATTCAGAGACTGTTTTCACATTGGAACTGATATAATTTTGCTTATTTCGTGAATGGGCCAAAATAGGTTCGCTCAGAGGACGATACATCCAGTAATCCGGCGGTAGCGCAGAGAGCAATTCTTCACGAGGGGGAGATGGAATATTTGAACGCCGCAAAGGGTACCGACTATTGAAAAACTGTTTTCACGTCGAAACTGATATAAATTTGCTTATTTCGTGACTGGGCCAAATTAGGTTCGCTCAGAGGACGATACATCCAGTAATCCGGCGGTCGCGCAGAGAGCAATGCTTCACGAGGGGGAGATGGAATATTGGAACGCCGCAAAGGGTACCGACTATGCAGAGACTGTTGTCACATCGGAACTGATATAAAATTGCTTATTTTGTGAATGGGCCAAAATAGGTTCGCTCAGAGGACGATACATCCAGTAATCCGGCGGTCGCGCAGAGAGCAATGCTTCACGAGGGGGAGATGGAATATTTGAACGCCGCGAAGGGTACCGACTATGCAGAGACTGTTTTCACATTGGAACTGATATAAATTTGCTTATTTCGTGAATAGGCCAAAATAGGTTCGCTCAGAGGACGATACATCCAGTATACCGGCGGTCGCGCAGAGAGCAATGCTTCACGAGGGGGAGATGAAATATTTGAACGCCGCAAAGGGTACCGACTATGCAGAAACTGTTGTCACATCGGAACTGATATAAAATTGCTTATTTTGTGAATGGGCCAAAATAGGTTCGCTCAGAGGACGATACATCCAGTAATCCGGCGGTCGCGCAGAGAGCAATGCTTCACGAGGGGGAGATGGAATATTTGAACGCCGCAAAGGGTACCGACTATGCAGAGACTGTTTTCACATCGGAACTGATATAAAATTGCGTATTTCGTGAATGGGCCAAAATAGGTTCGCTCAGAGGACGATACATCCAGTAATCCGGCGATCGCGCAGAGAGCAATGCTTCACGAGGAAGAGATGGAATATTTGAACGCCGCAAAGGGTACCGACTATGCAGAGACTGTTTTCATGTTGAAACTGATATAAATTTGCTTATTTCGTGAATGGGCCAAATTAGGTTAGCTCAGAGGACGATACATCCAGTAATCCGGCGGTAGCGCAGAGAGCAATGCTTCACGAGGGAGAGATGGAATATTTGAACGCCGCAAAGGGTACCGACTATGCAGAGACTGTTTACACAATAAAACTGAAATAAATTTGCTTATTTCGTGAATGGGCCAAAATAAGTTCGCTCAGAGGACGATACATCCAGTAATCCGGCGGTCGCGCAGAAACCAATGCTTCACGAGGGGGAGATGGAATATTTGAACGCCGCAAAGGGTACCGACTATTCAGAGACTGTTTTCACATCGGAACTAGTATAAATTTGCTCATTTCGTGAGTGGGCCAAAATAGGTTCGCTCAGAGGACGATACGTCCACTAATCCGGCGGTCGCGCAGAGAGCAATTCTTCACGAGGGGGAGATGGAATATTTGAACGCCGCAAGTGGTACCGACTATTCAGAGATTGCTTTCATTCACATCGGAACTAGTATAAATTTGCTCATTTCGTGAGTGGGCCAAAATAGGTTCGCTCAGAGGACGATACGTCCAGTAATCCGGCGGTCGCGCAGAGAGCAATGCTTCACGAGATGGAGATGGAATATTTGAACGCCGCAAAGGGTATCGACTATTCAGAGACTGTTTTCACATCGGAACTAGTATAAATTTGCTCATTTCGTGAGTGGGCCAAAATATGTTCGCTAGGCTTAGGCTTAGGCTTAGGCTTAGGCTTAGGCTTAGGCTTAGGCTTAGGCTTAGGCTTAGGCTTAGGCTTAGGCTTAGGCTTAGGCTTAGGCTTAGGCTTAGGCTTAGGCTTAGGCTTAGGCTTAGGCTTAGGCTTAGGCTTAGGCTTAGGCTTAGGCTTAGGCTTAGGCTTAGGCTTAGGCTTAGGCTTAGGCTTAGGCTTAGGCTTAGGCTTAGGCTTAGGCTTAGGCTTAGGCTTAGGCTTAGGCTTAGGCTTAGGCTTAGGCTTAGGCTTAGGCTTAGGCTTAGGCTTAGGCTTAGGCTTAGGCTTAGGCTTAGGCTTAGGCTTAGGCTTAGGCTTAGGCTTAGGCTTAGGCTTAGGCTTAGGCTTAGGCTTAGGCTTAGGCTTAGGCTTAGGCTTAGGCTTAGGCTTAGGCTTAGGCTTAGGCTTAGGCTTAGGCTTAGGCTTAGGCTTAGGCTTAGGCTTAGGCTTAGGCTTAGGCTTAGGCTTAGGCTTAGGCTTAGGCTTAGGCTTAGGCTTAGGCTTAGGCTTAGGCTTAGGCTTAGGCTTAGGCTTAGGCTTAGGCTTAGGCTTAGGCTTAGGCTTAGGCTTAGGCTTAGGCTTAGGCTTAGGCTTAGGCTTAGGCTTAGGCTTAGGCTTAGGCTTAGGCTTAGGCTTAGGCTTAGGCTTAGGCTTAGGCTTAGGCTTAGGCTTAGGCTTAGGCTTAGGCTTAGGCTTAGGCTTAGGCTTAGGCTTAGGCTTAGGCTTAGGCTTAGGCTTAGGCTTAGGCTTAGGCTTAGGCTTAGGCTTAGGCTTAGGCTTAGGCTTAGGCTTAGGCTTAGGCTTAGGCTTAGGCTTAGGCTTAGGCTTAGGCTTAGGCTTAGGCTTAGGCTTAGGCTTAGGCTTAGGCTTAGGCTTAGGCTTAGGCTTAGGCTTAGGCTTAGGCTTAGGCTTAGGCTTAGGCTTAGGCTTAGGCTTAGGCTTAGGCTTAGGCTTAGGCTTAGGCTTAGGCTTAGGCTTAGGCTTAGGCTTAGGCTTAGGCTTAGGCTTAGGCTTAGGCTTAGGCTTAGGCTTAGGCTTAGGCTTAGGCTTAGGCTTAGGCTTAGGCTTAGGCTTAGGCTTAGGCTTAGGCTTAGGCTTAGGCTTAGGCTTAGGCTTAGGCTTAGGCTTAGGCTTAGGCTTAGGCTTAGGCTTAGGCTTAGGCTTAGGCTTAGGCTTAGGCTTAGGCTTAGGCTTAGGCTTAGGCTTAGGCTTAGGCTTAGGCTTAGGCTTAGGCTTAGGCTTAGGCTTAGGCTTAGGCTTAGGCTTAGGCTTAGGCTTAGGCTTAGGCTTAGGCTTAGGCTTAGGCTTAGGCTTAGGCTTAGGCTTAGGCTTAGGCTTAGGCTTAGGCTTAGGCTTAGGCTTAGGCTTAGGCTTAGGCTTAGGCTTAGGCTTAGGCTTAGGCTTAGGCTTAGGCTTAGGCTTAGGCTTAGGCTTAGGCTTAGGCTTAGGCTTAGGCTTAGGCTTAGGCTTAGGCTTAGGCTTAGGCTTAGGCTTAGGCTTAGGCTTAGGCTTAGGCTTAGGCTTAGGCTTAGGCTTAGGCTTAGGCTTAGGCTTAGGCTTAGGCTTAGGCTTAGGCTTAGGCTTAGGCTTAGGCTTAGGCTTAGGCTTAGGCTTAGGCTTAGGCTTAGGCTTAGGCTTAGGCTTAGGCTTAGGCTTAGGCTTAGGCTTAGGCTTAGGCTTAGGCTTAGGCTTAGGCTTAGGCTTAGGCTTAGGCTTAGGCTTAGGCTTAGGCTTAGGCTTAGGCTTAGGCTTAGGCTTAGGCTTAGGCTTAGGCTTAGGCTTAGGCTTAGGCTTAGGCTTAGGCTTAGGCTTAGGCTTAGGCTTAGGCTTAGGCTTAGGCTTAGGCTTAGGCTTAGGCTTAGGCTTAGGCTTAGGCTTAGGCTTAGGCTTAGGCTTAGGCTTAGGCTTAGGCTTAGGCTTAGGCTTAGGCTTAGGCTTAGGCTTAGGCTTAGGCTTAGGCTTAGGCTTAGGCTTAGGCTTAGGCTTAGGCTTAGGCTTAGGCTTAGGCTTAGGCTTAGGCTTAGGCTTAGGCTTAGGCTTAGGCTTAGGCTTAGGCTTAGGCTTAGGCTTAGGCTTAGGCTTAGGCTTAGGCTTAGGCTTAGGCTTAGGCTTAGGCTTAGGCTTAGGCTTAGGCTTAGGCTTAGGCTTAGGCTTAGGCTTAGGCTTAGGCTTAGGCTTAGGCTTAGGCTTAGGCTTAGGCTTAGGCTTAGGCTTAGGCTTAGGCTTAGGCTTAGGCTTAGGCTTAGGCTTAGGCTTAGGCTTAGGCTTAGGCTTAGGCTTAGGCTTAGGCTTAGGCTTAGGCTTAGGCTTAGGCTTAGGCTTAGGCTTAGGCTTAGGCTTAGGCTTAGGCTTAGGCTTAGGCTTAGGCTTAGGCTTAGGCTTAGGCTTAGGCTTAGGCTTAGGCTTAGGCTTAGGCTTAGGCTTAGGCTTAGGCTTAGGCTTAGGCTTAGGCTTAGGCTTAGGCTTAGGCTTAGGCTTAGGCTTAGGCTTAGGCTTAGGCTTAGGCTTAGGCTTAGGCTTAGGCTTAGGCTTAGGCTTAGGCTTAGGCTTAGGCTTAGGCTTAGGCTTAGGCTTAGGCTTAGGCTTAGGCTTAGGCTTAGGCTTAGGCTTAGGCTTAGGCTTAGGCTTAGGCTTAGGCTTAGGCTTAGGCTTAGGCTTAGGCTTAGGCTTAGGCTTAGGCTTAGGCTTAGGCTTAGGCTTAGGCTTAGGCTTAGGCTTAGGCTTAGGCTTAGGCTTAGGCTTAGGCTTAGGCTTAGGCTTAGGCTTAGGCTTAGGCTTAGGCTTAGGCTTAGGCTTAGGCTTAGGCTTAGGCTTAGGCTTAGGCTTAGGCTTAGGCTTAGGCTTAGGCTTAGGCTTAGGCTTAGGCTTAGGCTTAGGCTTAGGCTTAGGCTTAGGCTTAGGCTTAGGCTTAGGCTTAGGCTTAGGCTTAGGCTTAGGCTTAGGCTTAGGCTTAGGCTTAGGCTTAGGCTTAGGCTTAGGCTTAGGCTTAGGCTTAGGCTTAGGCTTAGGCTTAGGCTTAGGCTTAGGCTTAGGCTTAGGCTTAGGCTTAGGCTTAGGCTTAGGCTTAGGCTTAGGCTTAGGCTTAGGCTTAGGCTTAGGCTTAGGCTTAGGCTTAGGCTTAGGCTTAGGCTTAGGCTTAGGCTTAGGCTTAGGCTTAGGCTTAGGCTTAGGCTTAGGCTTAGGCTTAGGCTTAGGCTTAGGCTTAGGCTTAGGCTTAGGCTTAGGCTTAGGCTTAGGCTTAGGCTTAGGCTTAGGCTTAGGCTTAGGCTTAGGCTTAGGCTTAGGCTTAGGCTTAGGCTTAGGCTTAGGCTTAGGCTTAGGCTTAGGCTTAGGCTTAGGCTTAGGCTTAGGCTTAGGCTTAGGCTTAGGCTTAGGCTTAGGCTTAGGCTTAGGCTTAGGCTTAGGCTTAGGCTTAGGCTTAGGCTTAGGCTTAGGCTTAGGCTTAGGCTTAGGCTTAGGCTTAGGCTTAGGCTTAGGCTTAGGCTTAGGCTTAGGCTTAGGCTTAGGCTTAGGCTTAGGCTTAGGCTTAGGCTTAGGCTTAGGCTTAGGCTTAGGCTTAGGCTTAGGCTTAGGCTTAGGCTTAGGCTTAGGCTTAGGCTTAGGCTTAGGCTTAGGCTTAGGCTTAGGCTTAGGCTTAGGCTTAGGCTTAGGCTTAGGCTTAGGCTTAGGCTTAGGCTTAGGCTTAGGCTTAGGCTTAGGCTTAGGCTTAGGCTTAGGCTTAGGCTTAGGCTTAGGCTTAGGCTTAGGCTTAGGCTTAGGCTTAGGCTTAGGCTTAGGCTTAGGCTTAGGCTTAGGCTTAGGCTTAGGCTTAGGCTTAGGCTTAGGCTTAGGCTTAGGCTTAGGCTTAGGCTTAGGCTTAGGCTTAGGCTTAGGCTTAGGCTTAGGCTTAGGCTTAGGCTTAGGCTTAGGCTTAGGCTTAGGCTTAGGCTTAGGCTTAGGCTTAGGCTTAGGCTTAGGCTTAGGCTTAGGCTTAGGCTTAGGCTTAGGCTTAGGCTTAGGCTTAGGCTTAGGCTTAGGCTTAGGCTTAGGCTTAGGCTTAGGCTTAGGCTTAGGCTTAGGCTTAGGCTTAGGCTTAGGCTTAGGCTTAGGCTTAGGCTTAGGCTTAGGCTTAGGCTTAGGCTTAGGCTTAGGCTTAGGCTTAGGCTTAGGCTTAGGCTTAGGCTTAGGCTTAGGCTTAGGCTTAGGCTTAGGCTTAGGCTTAGGCTTAGGCTTAGGCTTAGGCTTAGGCTTAGGCTTAGGCTTAGGCTTAGGCTTAGGCTTAGGCTTAGGCTTAGGCTTAGGCTTAGGCTTAGGCTTAGGCTTAGGCTTAGGCTTAGGCTTAGGCTTAGGCTTAGGCTTAGGCTTAGGCTTAGGCTTAGGCTTAGGCTTAGGCTTAGGCTTAGGCTTAGGCTTAGGCTTAGGCTTAGGCTTAGGCTTAGGCTTAGGCTTAGGCTTAGGCTTAGGCTTAGGCTTAGGCTTAGGCTTAGGCTTAGGCTTAGGCTTAGGCTTAGGCTTAGGCTTAGGCTTAGGCTTAGGCTTAGGCTTAGGCTTAGGCTTAGGCTTAGGCTTAGGCTTAGGCTTAGGCTTAGGCTTAGGCTTAGGCTTAGGCTTAGGCTTAGGCTTAGGCTTAGGCTTAGGCTTAGGCTTAGGCTTAGGCTTAGGCTTAGGCTTAGGCTTAGGCTTAGGCTTAGGCTTAGGCTTAGGCTTAGGCTTAGGCTTAGGCTTAGGCTTAGGCTTAGGCTTAGGCTTAGGCTTAGGCTTAGGCTTAGGCTTAGGCTTAGGCTTAGGCTTAGGCTTAGGCTTAGGCTTAGGCTTAGGCTTAGGCTTAGGCTTAGGCTTAGGCTTAGGCTTAGGCTTAGGCTTAGGCTTAGGCTTAGGCTTAGGCTTAGGCTTAGGCTTAGGCTTAGGCTTAGGCTTAGGCTTAGGCTTAGGCTTAGGCTTAGGCTTAGGCTTAGGCTTAGGCTTAGGCTTAGGCTTAGGCTTAGGCTTAGGCTTAGGCTTAGGCTTAGGCTTAGGCTTAGGCTTAGGCTTAGGCTTAGGCTTAGGCTTAGGCTTAGGCTTAGGCTTAGGCTTAGGCTTAGGCTTAGGCTTAGGCTTAGGCTTAGGCTTAGGCTTAGGCTTAGGCTTAGGCTTAGGCTTAGGCTTAGGCTTAGGCTTAGGCTTAGGCTTAGGCTTAGGCTTAGGCTTAGGCTTAGGCTTAGGCTTAGGCTTAGGCTTAGGCTTAGGCTTAGGCTTAGGCTTAGGCTTAGGCTTAGGCTTAGGCTTAGGCTTAGGCTTAGGCTTAGGCTTAGGCTTAGGCTTAGGCTTAGGCTTAGGCTTAGGCTTAGGCTTAGGCTTAGGCTTAGGCTTAGGCTTAGGCTTAGGCTTAGGCTTAGGCTTAGGCTTAGGCTTAGGCTTAGGCTTAGGCTTAGGCTTAGGCTTAGGCTTAGGCTTAGGCTTAGGCTTAGGCTTAGGCTTAGGCTTAGGCTTAGGCTTAGGCTTAGGCTTAGGCTTAGGCTTAGGCTTAGGCTTAGGCTTAGGCTTAGGCTTAGGCTTAGGCTTAGGCTTAGGCTTAGGCTTAGGCTTAGGCTTAGGCTTAGGCTTAGGCTTAGGCTTAGGCTTAGGCTTAGGCTTAGGCTTAGGCTTAGGCTTAGGCTTAGGCTTAGGCTTAGGCTTAGGCTTAGGCTTAGGCTTAGGCTTAGGCTTAGGCTTAGGCTTAGGCTTAGGCTTAGGCTTAGGCTTAGGCTTAGGCTTAGGCTTAGGCTTAGGCTTAGGCTTAGGCTTAGGCTTAGGCTTAGGCTTAGGCTTAGGCTTAGGCTTAGGCTTAGGCTTAGGCTTAGGCTTAGGCTTAGGCTTAGGCTTAGGCTTAGGCTTAGGCTTAGGCTTAGGCTTAGGCTTAGGCTTAGGCTTAGGCTTAGGCTTAGGCTTAGGCTTAGGCTTAGGCTTAGGCTTAGGCTTAGGCTTAGGCTTAGGCTTAGGCTTAGGCTTAGGCTTAGGCTTAGGCTTAGGCTTAGGCTTAGGCTTAGGCTTAGGCTTAGGCTTAGGCTTAGGCTTAGGCTTAGGCTTAGGCTTAGGCTTAGGCTTAGGCTTAGGCTTAGGCTTAGGCTTAGGCTTAGGCTTAGGCTTAGGCTTAGGCTTAGGCTTAGGCTTAGGCTTAGGCTTAGGCTTAGGCTTAGGCTTAGGCTTAGGCTTAGGCTTAGGCTTAGGCTTAGGCTTAGGCTTAGGCTTAGGCTTAGGCTTAGGCTTAGGCTTAGGCTTAGGCTTAGGCTTAGGCTTAGGCTTAGGCTTAGGCTTAGGCTTAGGCTTAGGCTTAGGCTTAGGCTTAGGCTTAGGCTTAGGCTTAGGCTTAGGCTTAGGCTTAGGCTTAGGCTTAGGCTTAGGCTTAGGCTTAGGCTTAGGCTTAGGCTTAGGCTTAGGCTTAGGCTTAGGCTTAGGCTTAGGCTTAGGCTTAGGCTTAGGCTTAGGCTTAGGCTTAGGCTTAGGCTTAGGCTTAGGCTTAGGCTTAGGCTTAGGCTTAGGCTTAGGCTTAGGCTTAGGCTTAGGCTTAGGCTTAGGCTTAGGCTTAGGCTTAGGCTTAGGCTTAGGCTTAGGCTTAGGCTTAGGCTTAGGCTTAGGCTTAGGCTTAGGCTTAGGCTTAGGCTTAGGCTTAGGCTTAGGCTTAGGCTTAGGCTTAGGCTTAGGCTTAGGCTTAGGCTTAGGCTTAGGCTTAGGCTTAGGCTTAGGCTTAGGCTTAGGCTTAGGCTTAGGCTTAGGCTTAGGCTTAGGCTTAGGCTTAGGCTTAGGCTTAGGCTTAGGCTTAGGCTTAGGCTTAGGCTTAGGCTTAGGCTTAGGCTTAGGCTTAGGCTTAGGCTTAGGCTTAGGCTTAGGCTTAGGCTTAGGCTTAGGCTTAGGCTTAGGCTTAGGCTTAGGCTTAGGCTTAGGCTTAGGCTTAGGCTTAGGCTTAGGCTTAGGCTTAGGCTTAGGCTTAGGCTTAGGCTTAGGCTTAGGCTTAGGCTTAGGCTTAGGCTTAGGCTTAGGCTTAGGCTTAGGCTTAGGCTTAGGCTTAGGCTTAGGCTTAGGCTTAGGCTTAGGCTTAGGCTTAGGCTTAGGCTTAGGCTTAGGCTTAGGCTTAGGCTTAGGCTTAGGCTTAGGCTTAGGCTTAGGCTTAGGCTTAGGCTTAGGCTTAGGCTTAGGCTTAGGCTTAGGCTTAGGCTTAGGCTTAGGCTTAGGCTTAGGCTTAGGCTTAGGCTTAGGCTTAGGCTTAGGCTTAGGCTTAGGCTTAGGCTTAGGCTTAGGCTTAGGCTTAGGCTTAGGCTTAGGCTTAGGCTTAGGCTTAGGCTTAGGCTTAGGCTTAGGCTTAGGCTTAGGCTTAGGCTTAGGCTTAGGCTTAGGCTTAGGCTTAGGCTTAGGCTTAGGCTTAGGCTTAGGCTTAGGCTTAGGCTTAGGCTTAGGCTTAGGCTTAGGCTTAGGCTTAGGCTTAGGCTTAGGCTTAGGCTTAGGCTTAGGCTTAGGCTTAGGCTTAGGCTTAGGCTTAGGCTTAGGCTTAGGCTTAGGCTTAGGCTTAGGCTTAGGCTTAGGCTTAGGCTTAGGCTTAGGCTTAGGCTTAGGCTTAGGCTTAGGCTTAGGCTTAGGCTTAGGCTTAGGCTTAGGCTTAGGCTTAGGCTTAGGCTTAGGCTTAGGCTTAGGCTTAGGCTTAGGCTTAGGCTTAGGCTTAGGCTTAGGCTTAGGCTTAGGCTTAGGCTTAGGCTTAGGCTTAGGCTTAGGCTTAGGCTTAGGCTTAGGCTTAGGCTTAGGCTTAGGCTTAGGCTTAGGCTTAGGCTTAGGCTTAGGCTTAGGCTTAGGCTTAGGCTTAGGCTTAGGCTTAGGCTTAGGCTTAGGCTTAGGCTTAGGCTTAGGCTTAGGCTTAGGCTTAGGCTTAGGCTTAGGCTTAGGCTTAGGCTTAGGCTTAGGCTTAGGCTTAGGCTTAGGCTTAGGCTTAGGCTTAGGCTTAGGCTTAGGCTTAGGCTTAGGCTTAGGCTTAGGCTTAGGCTTAGGCTTAGGCTTAGGCTTAGGCTTAGGCTTAGGCTTAGGCTTAGGCTTAGGCTTAGGCTTAGGCTTAGGCTTAGGCTTAGGCTTAGGCTTAGGCTTAGGCTTAGGCTTAGGCTTAGGCTTAGGCTTAGGCTTAGGCTTAGGCTTAGGCTTAGGCTTAGGCTTAGGCTTAGGCTTAGGCTTAGGCTTAGGCTTAGGCTTAGGCTTAGGCTTAGGCTTAGGCTTAGGCTTAGGCTTAGGCTTAGGCTTAGGCTTAGGCTTAGGCTTAGGCTTAGGCTTAGGCTTAGGCTTAGGCTTAGGCTTAGGCTTAGGCTTAGGCTTAGGCTTAGGCTTAGGCTTAGGCTTAGGCTTAGGCTTAGGCTTAGGCTTAGGCTTAGGCTTAGGCTTAGGCTTAGGCTTAGGCTTAGGCTTAGGCTTAGGCTTAGGCTTAGGCTTAGGCTTAGGCTTAGGCTTAGGCTTAGGCTTAGGCTTAGGCTTAGGCTTAGGCTTAGGCTTAGGCTTAGGCTTAGGCTTAGGCTTAGGCTTAGGCTTAGGCTTAGGCTTAGGCTTAGGCTTAGGCTTAGGCTTAGGCTTAGGCTTAGGCTTAGGCTTAGGCTTAGGCTTAGGCTTAGGCTTAGGCTTAGGCTTAGGCTTAGGCTTAGGCTTAGGCTTAGGCTTAGGCTTAGGCTTAGGCTTAGGCTTAGGCTTAGGCTTAGGCTTAGGCTTAGGCTTAGGCTTAGGCTTAGGCTTAGGCTTAGGCTTAGGCTTAGGCTTAGGCTTAGGCTTAGGCTTAGGCTTAGGCTTAGGCTTAGGCTTAGGCTTAGGCTTAGGCTTAGGCTTAGGCTTAGGCTTAGGCTTAGGCTTAGGCTTAGGCTTAGGCTTAGGCTTAGGCTTAGGCTTAGGCTTAGGCTTAGGCTTAGGCTTAGGCTTAGGCTTAGGCTTAGGCTTAGGCTTAGGCTTAGGCTTAGGCTTAGGCTTAGGCTTAGGCTTAGGCTTAGGCTTAGGCTTAGGCTTAGGCTTAGGCTTAGGCTTAGGCTTAGGCTTAGGCTTAGGCTTAGGCTTAGGCTTAGGCTTAGGCTTAGGCTTAGGCTTAGGCTTAGGCTTAGGCTTAGGCTTAGGCTTAGGCTTAGGCTTAGGCTTAGGCTTAGGCTTAGGCTTAGGCTTAGGCTTAGGCTTAGGCTTAGGCTTAGGCTTAGGCTTAGGCTTAGGCTTAGGCTTAGGCTTAGGCTTAGGCTTAGGCTTAGGCTTAGGCTTAGGCTTAGGCTTAGGCTTAGGCTTAGGCTTAGGCTTAGGCTTAGGCTTAGGCTTAGGCTTAGGCTTAGGCTTAGGCTTAGGCTTAGGCTTAGGCTTAGGCTTAGGCTTAGGCTTAGGCTTAGGCTTAGGCTTAGGCTTAGGCTTAGGCTTAGGCTTAGGCTTAGGCTTAGGCTTAGGCTTAGGCTTAGGCTTAGGCTTAGGCTTAGGCTTAGGCTTAGGCTTAGGCTTAGGCTTAGGCTTAGGCTTAGGCTTAGGCTTAGGCTTAGGCTTAGGCTTAGGCTTAGGCTTAGGCTTAGGCTTAGGCTTAGGCTTAGGCTTAGGCTTAGGCTTAGGCTTAGGCTTAGGCTTAGGCTTAGGCTTAGGCTTAGGCTTAGGCTTAGGCTTAGGCTTAGGCTTAGGCTTAGGCTTAGGCTTAGGCTTAGGCTTAGGCTTAGGCTTAGGCTTAGGCTTAGGCTTAGGCTTAGGCTTAGGCTTAGGCTTAGGCTTAGGCTTAGGCTTAGGCTTAGGCTTAGGCTTAGGCTTAGGCTTAGGCTTAGGCTTAGGCTTAGGCTTAGGCTTAGGCTTAGGCTTAGGCTTAGGCTTAGGCTTAGGCTTAGGCTTAGGCTTAGGCTTAGGCTTAGGCTTAGGCTTAGGCTTAGGCTTAGGCTTAGGCTTAGGCTTAGGCTTAGGCTTAGGCTTAGGCTTAGGCTTAGGCTTAGGCTTAGGCTTAGGCTTAGGCTTAGGCTTAGGCTTAGGCTTAGGCTTAGGCTTAGGCTTAGGCTTAGGCTTAGGCTTAGGCTTAGGCTTAGGCTTAGGCTTAGGCTTAGGCTTAGGCTTAGGCTTAGGCTTAGGCTTAGGCTTAGGCTTAGGCTTAGGCTTAGGCTTAGGCTTAGGCTTAGGCTTAGGCTTAGGCTTAGGCTTAGGCTTAGGCTTAGGCTTAGGCTTAGGCTTAGGCTTAGGCTTAGGCTTAGGCTTAGGCTTAGGCTTAGGCTTAGGCTTAGGCTTAGGCTTAGGCTTAGGCTTAGGCTTAGGCTTAGGCTTAGGCTTAGGCTTAGGCTTAGGCTTAGGCTTAGGCTTAGGCTTAGGCTTAGGCTTAGGCTTAGGCTTAGGCTTAGGCTTAGGCTTAGGCTTAGGCTTAGGCTTAGGCTTAGGCTTAGGCTTAGGCTTAGGCTTAGGCTTAGGCTTAGGCTTAGGCTTAGGCTTAGGCTTAGGCTTAGGCTTAGGCTTAGGCTTAGGCTTAGGCTTAGGCTTAGGCTTAGGCTTAGGCTTAGGCTTAGGCTTAGGCTTAGGCTTAGGCTTAGGCTTAGGCTTAGGCTTAGGCTTAGGCTTAGGCTTAGGCTTAGGCTTAGGCTTAGGCTTAGGCTTAGGCTTAGGCTTAGGCTTAGGCTTAGGCTTAGGCTTAGGCTTAGGCTTAGGCTTAGGCTTAGGCTTAGGCTTAGGCTTAGGCTTAGGCTTAGGCTTAGGCTTAGGCTTAGGCTTAGGCTTAGGCTTAGGCTTAGGCTTAGGCTTAGGCTTAGGCTTAGGCTTAGGCTTAGGCTTAGGCTTAGGCTTAGGCTTAGGCTTAGGCTTAGGCTTAGGCTTAGGCTTAGGCTTAGGCTTAGGCTTAGGCTTAGGCTTAGGCTTAGGCTTAGGCTTAGGCTTAGGCTTAGGCTTAGGCTTAGGCTTAGGCTTAGGCTTAGGCTTAGGCTTAGGCTTAGGCTTAGGCTTAGGCTTAGGCTTAGGCTTAGGCTTAGGCTTAGGCTTAGGCTTTAGGCTTAGGCTTAGGCTTAGGCTTAGGCTTAGGCTTAGGCTTAGGCTTAGGCTTAGGCTTAGGCTTAGGCTTAGGCTTAGGCTTAGGCTTAGGCTTAGGCTTAGGCTTAGGCTTAGGCTTAGGCTTAGGCTTAGGCTTAGGCTTAGGCTTAGGCTTAGGCTTAGGCTTAGGCTTAGGCTTAGGCTTAGGCTTAGGCTTAGGCTTAGGCTTAGGCTTAGGCTTAGGCTTAGGCTTAGGCTTAGGCTTAGGCTTAGGCTTAGGCTTAGGCTTAGGCTTAGGCTTAGGCTTAGGCTTAGGCTTAGGCTTAGGCTTAGGCTTAGGCTTAGGCTTAGGCTTAGGCTTAGGCTTAGGCTTAGGCTTAGGCTTAGGCTTAGGCTTAGGCTTAGGCTTAGGCTTAGGCTTAGGCTTAGGCTTAGGCTTAGGCTTAGGCTTAGGCTTAGGCTTAGGCTTAGGCTTAGGCTTAGGCTTAGGCTTAGGCTTAGGCTTAGGCTTAGGCTTAGGCTTAGGCTTAGGCTTAGGCTTAGGCTTAGGCTTAGGCTTAGGCTTAGGCTTAGGCTTAGGCTTAGGCTTAGGCTTAGGCTTAGGCTTAGGCTTAGGCTTAGGCTTAGGCTTAGGCTTAGGCTTAGGCTTAGGCTTAGGCTTAGGCTTAGGCTTAGGCTTAGGCTTAGGCTTAGGCTTAGGCTTAGGCTTAGGCTTAGGCTTAGGCTTAGGCTTAGGCTTAGGCTTAGGCTTAGGCTTAGGCTTAGGCTTAGGCTTAGGCTTAGGCTTAGGCTTAGGCTTAGGCTTAGGCTTAGGCTTAGGCTTAGGCTTAGGCTTAGGCTTAGGCTTAGGCTTAGGCTTAGGCTTAGGCTTAGGCTTAGGCTTAGGCTTAGGCTTAGGCTTAGGCTTAGGCTTAGGCTTAGGCTTAGGCTTAGGCTTAGGCTTAGGCTTAGGCTTAGGCTTAGGCTTAGGCTTAGGCTTAGGCTTAGGCTTAGGCTTAGGCTTAGGCTTAGGCTTAGGCTTAGGCTTAGGCTTAGGCTTAGGCTTAGGCTTAGGCTTAGGCTTAGGCTTAGGCTTAGGCTTAGGCTTAGGCTTAGGCTTAGGCTTAGGCTTAGGCTTAGGCTTAGGCTTAGGCTTAGGCTTAGGCTTAGGCTTAGGCTTAGGCTTAGGCTTAGGCTTAGGCTTAGGCTTAGGCTTAGGCTTAGGCTTAGGCTTAGGCTTAGGCTTAGGCTTAGGCTTAGGCTTAGGCTTAGGCTTAGGCTTAGGCTTAGGCTTAGGCTTAGGCTTAGGCTTAGGCTTAGGCTTAGGCTTAGGCTTAGGCTTAGGCTTAGGCTTAGGCTTAGGCTTAGGCTTAGGCTTAGGCTTAGGCTTAGGCTTAGGCTTAGGCTTAGGCTTAGGCTTAGGCTTAGGCTTAGGCTTAGGCTTAGGCTTAGGCTTAGGCTTAGGCTTAGGCTTAGGCTTAGGCTTAGGCTTAGGCTTAGGCTTAGGCTTAGGCTTAGGCTTAGGCTTAGGCTTAGGCTTAGGCTTAGGCTTAGGCTTAGGCTTAGGCTTAGGCTTAGGCTTAGGCTTAGGCTTAGGCTTAGGCTTAGGCTTAGGCTTAGGCTTAGGCTTAGCTTAGCTTAGGCTTAGGCTTAGGCTTAGGCTTAGGCTTAGGCTTAGGCTTAGGCTTAGGCTTAGGCTTAGGCTTAGGCTTAGGCTTAGGCTTAGGCTTAGGCTTAGGCTTAGGCTTAGGCTTAGGCTTAGGCTTAGGCTTAGGCTTAGGCTTAGGCTTAGGCTTAGGCTTAGGCTTAGGCTTAGGCTTAGGCTTAGGCTTAGGCTTAGCTTAGGCTTAGGCTTAGGCTTAGGCTTAGGCTTAGGCTTAGGCTTAGGCTTAGGCTTAGCTTAGGCTTAGGCTTAGGCTTAGCTTAGGCTTAGGCTTAGGCTTAGGCTTAGGCTTAGGCTTAGGCTTAGGCTTAGGCTTAGGCTAGGGCTTAGGCTTAGGCTTAGGCTTAGGCTTAGGCTTAGGCTTAGGCTTAGGCTTAGGCTTAGGCTTAGCTTAGGCTTAGGCTTAGGCTTAGGCTTAGGCTTAGGCTTAGCTTAGGCTTAGGCTTAGGCTTAGGCTTAGGCTTAGGCTTAGGCTTAGCTTAGGCTTAGGCTTAGGCTTAGCTTAGGCTTAGGCTTAGGCTTAGGCTTAGGCTTAGGCTTAGGCTTAGGCTTAGGCTTAGGCTTAGGCTTAGGCTTAGCTTAGGCTTAGGCTTAGGCTTAGGCTAGGCTTAGGCTTAGCTTAGGCTTAGGCTTAGGCTTAGGCTTAGGCTTAGGCTTAGGCTTAGGCTTAGGCTTAGGCCTTAGGCTTAGGCTTAGGCTTAGCTTAGGCTTAGGCTTAGGCTTAGGCTTAGGCTTAGGCTTAGGCTTAGGCTTAGGCTTAGGCTTAGGCTTAGCTTAGGCTTAGGCTTAGGCTTAGGCTTAGGCTTAGGCTTAGCTAGGCTTAGGCTTAGGCTTAGGCTTAGGCTTAGGCTTAGGCTTAGGCTTAGGCTTAGGCTTAGGCTTAGGCTTAGGCTTAGCTTAGGCTTAGGCTTAGGCTTAGGCTTAGGCTTAGGCTTAGGCTTAGGCTTAGGCTTAGGCTTAGGCTTAGGCTTAGGCTTGCTTAGGCTTAGGCTTAGGCTTAGCTTAGGCTTAGGCTTAGGCTTAGGCTTAGGCTTAGGCTTAGGCTTAGCTAGCTTAGGCTTAGGCTTAGGCTTAGCTTAGGCTTAGGCTTAGGCTTAGGCTTAGGCTTAGGCTTAGGCTTAGGCTTAAGGCTTAGGCTTAGGCTTAGGCTTAGGCTTAGGCTTAGGCTTAGCTTAGGCTTAGGCTTAGGGCTTAGGCTTGCTTAGTAGGCTTAGGCTTAGCTTAGGCTTAGGCTTAGGCTTAGGCTTAGGCTTAGGCTTAGCTTAGGCTTAGGCTTAGGCTTAGGCTTAGGCTTAGGCTTAGGCTTAGGCTTAGGCTTAGGGCTTAGGCTTAGGCTTAGGCTTAGG